>JAUUTY010000958.1:115000-123303 GCA_030979885.1 Lolium multiflorum | reverse complement strand
GAACTGTGAAACTGCGAATGGCTCATTAAATCAGTTATAGTTTGTTTGATGGTACGTGCTACTCGGATAACCGTAGTAATTCTAGAGCTAATACGTGCAACAAACCCCGACTTCTGGGAGGGGCGCATTTATTAGATAAAAGGCTGACGCGGGCTCTGCCCGCTGATCCGATGATTCATGATAACTCGACGGATCGCAAGGCCCTCGTGCCGGCGACGCATCATGTAACATCCCTGTTTTGATAAACCCTAATTAGAAAATGTTTGTGCATTCATGAGCATCATCTAAATGCATTAGGTAAAATTTGCATCTTAAAAATGAAGTGGAAACCCAAAATGTATGCAAACCTTTCTCCCTCGTTTTAATTCCCCCTAAATTGTTTCAAATCTTGAAACTAAAATATGTGGACCCTCAAATACATGAGGAAGGCCACCAAATATTTTCCCTAAAAAGTTCTTAAGTTATTTTGGATCTCAAATAGTTGCAAAATACCAAAATAGGATTGATTTTGCCTCGTTTTCTAGTTTTCCCCGAAATAACCAAAACCCAGGGGGCTTTTGCAAAATCCTCCGTTTGTCTTCTTCTCACGAAGCGAAGCAATTCCGTGTCCTCCTACCTGCGTCGAGCGCCACCTCCTGCTGGCCGGCGTTGAACGAGAGACCCCGAGCCCGCACGTCTCTCTCCGTCGACCCTATCCTCTCCTCGCCCCGTGCCTCCTTTCTCCTCTCTCGTGAGCTCCCCAACCCTAGCTCCGCCGCTCCTGCTCGCCGCCGTTTGCTGCCACCCCGCGCCCAGCTGAGCATGCCACAAGCCTCGCCGCCTCTCGAGCTTCCCCGTCAAGGAATCGGGCCGGGGAGGGCTCCAATCGCCGCCGCCGACATCGTCTTCTCCGAGGTCGGCCAGCCTTTCCGGCGACCGTGGCGCCGCAGCCTCCTCCGCCCAACCTTGGCGCTGGGCCTTCGGTGAGCACCTTGCTCCGGCCGCCCTCCGTTCTCCCTCTCCCCTCTCTAGCGACCCCCGCCACGTTCACCGCTTCTCGCCGCCGCCGCATGCCGCCGCCGGCGGCGTTGCTCCAACGTCACCAGCCGGGCGCGCCACCACTGTGCGACTCGCCTGCCGTCGCTGCTCAACGCGCTGCCCGCGCGTCTGTGCGTGGCTCGGAATGGCCGCGCGTCGTTCGCCATCGCCGCCGGGCCGCCGTGGTCAACCACTCGCCGCTGACTCCCGGCCCCTACCGTGAGGCTTTTTCTTTTATTTTCGTTTTGTTTTGAATAAAGTTGGATCCCACAATCCTTGTAGGCCCCGTACGCGTATATTTATTCTTTTCAAATGTTTATAAATGATTAAAACCCTGACAAGGGGTCTAGTTGTCAATGTATTTTAATATTTTCCAGAAATTCCAGAAAATGGATAAAACTTGTAAATTCAATAACTTATTCACTTTAAATCAGAAAAATGTGTATAATATATCAAAATCTTCAGAAAAATGAGATCTACATTTTAGTATCAAAAGCATGCATTGTTAAGCAACTTTGAACCCTGTCCTTAATAGAAGAACAATTGAACCCTCTTCTTTAACATGCGGGGTTTATGGAATTGCAAAGTATTATGCATTCCAACCCTATTTAAATTGATGAGCATGTTATAGGATCAATTTAATTACTATTAACATGTCATATCATCATCCTTGTATGCGCATTGCATCGATGCCATGTATTGAATGTTATTTCTCTATTTCTAGTATTTGCTTCTTCGCGACCGATAGAGCATGAGCCCGAGACGATGAAGATCGAAAGCAACGAAGGTCAATACTTGTCCATCAGCGAACAAGTCAAGCATAGGATCCTCGAAGATCCATATGGTTTGTCAGGGACAAAGGCAAGCCCTAGCCTGGTTCATATATGCTTTCGAAATGCTTTTACTTCTGGATCCTACATTTTGCATACGATTCAACTGTCTTTTATCGATAGGTAGAGTTATCCTATCAATTGCATGTTCCATCCTTGTAGCCTCAAATCCATGATCCACTGCTCCTAGCATACCTAGGTTTGGCATGTGTGCATCGCTAGAGCCTTTATCTCTTTATGCTTAGCCATGCTTAGTTTGTTACGCTACTACTCCGGTCTTCGGACTGGAGCCTTACAACTAAATGAAACTAGCATGACAGGTTGACGTGGTAAGTATAGAGATGTTTGTTAAACATGATTAAAGGCTCAGACGAAAGGCCACATTGGGATGTGGTGGGTTGTTTCGTTTTTGCCGACCCTAGGATGCGAGTTCTCGCCTCTTGAACCAAGACTGAGCGTACAACCACACGAGGCCCTATTATGGTACCCTCTCGACTCACTAACTTGCCTAGTAGATTCCATGAGTCACATAGTTTGCGCGTTATCTGGACATATGCATTGCATTCTGCTTTGGGGGAAAAGGTACATAACAGGTAGGTAAGCGTGGCCGTGGTGGCTGGGGTTAGAGTCCCTGGGGAAACCCACCTCGCCTCACATCGTTAAGGACCGACTTCGGGACTTGACCCGTTACGGCAGAACAATCCTTAGCGCGTGACTCATGGTCTCGGCGACAGCAAGGTAAAGGTCGTGGTCAACCACTCTCTGCCGGCTTTCCAAGGAAGAGAGCTAATGATCTGGCACTAAGAATCGGTTGGCACGTGTGGATAAAGTTGTGCACCCCTGCAGGGTTAAATCTTTTCGAAAAGCCGTGTCCACGGTTACGGACGACTTGGGAACGGACGTGGAGACCATAGAGAACATGAACCTGATCGTAAAACTTGGCAAACAATGTGTGTTTACGGATACCTTCTTCGGTTTTGAGGGGGTAGTCCGAGGATAGTGGTTCGAGATGATGAAGATTGGTGGATACAATATGATGATCAATAGAGATAGAGATATCGCTCTCTTATCCCTTTTAAAGGTTCTGAGTAGTCGACTTCTCCCTCTTGTTTAACAAAGGAAAACTGGCTTTATGCAAAAGAAGCTCCACAGAAAGCCCGCATATCCGCTTTGCTAAAAGGTTGTACTAAGTCTTGCTGAGTCCCTGTACTCAGCTTTGCATGTTTTTGTTTCAGACGAAGTTGCTCCAACAGATGGTGGTTTCTAGTCGACATCGACGAGTAGCTTGGGGTTCCCAGGTGGCAGCCTGGAATCTATGGGCTGGGACGTCGCCGTTATGCTCCTGGCCTCTTAGGCCTTTTGCTATCTTGCTATGTCTAATAGCATAACTTCGCTTCCGTTGATTGATGTATGTCAGGTCAGTGACCTCTGCTTGTAATACTTTGGTTCTTCGCTCAGTTATGAGCTTGTATTACATCTTTGAGTCGTAGAGTCACTGTTGTGTTACCGATTCTCTCACTGTAGTCTCTCGAGCTCAAGGTTAGACTTATGTCAGACGAAGATCTGGTATTTGTCTAACCCTGATCCCGGGGGTGCCACAGGTTTTGGTATCAGAGCAGGACTGCCTGTAGGAAGCCCTTTCTACTGGTCGATGTTGAGTCTAGTGTTTTTGAAAACTATTTGAAAGCTAAAAGTATTTGCGAAAATCTGATTAGGCTTCTTTTTACTCCTTATCTGGTATCGCTCTAATTCTAAGATGCCTTACCTTGTGTTGTTTTGAAAGCTTTTCTATCTCTTCTAGTCTTTCAAACTTAGGTGCCTCAAGGGCATGTCGTTTCTAAACCAGTTGACCTAGTGCAGAGTTCTCTAGAGTCGTGTGTGTTCTGTGCTTCCTCTTTGTTTTATTTTGTTTCAACAGAGAGATTCATTTCCATCATGATCTCTCTATTTTCGAGGTTCCACAAAATTCTGTTCTAGGCTTCGAGGTTTCCTTTCGCTTTGAATGCCTCCTTTCTATTTGCTTGGTACTTTGGAAGCTATGCATTGCTTCTAGATGCTACACCGTGATGACTACCTTGTAGTGTCCTTTGTGTCACTCAGTAACGCTTTCTCGGGTTTTAACCCTTGGACTTGAACCGAAGGTCCCCGATTGTGCTGGATTCTAATGAATCTTAGTACATGACGCTGGCCTTTAACCCAAGATCCATTCTATCAAACACTGATGTTAATGTTCAAACATTACATCGGGATGGCTAAATTAAATTAAGCTATCCTTCAAGCTTGTGGTTATTGTCGTGTTGAATTGCGGCAATAAAGATCTTTCCCTTCCACTAGCTATCCAGATGTTCTTTCGCCAAACCAAATGGATCACGACAAGAGTGCTCTTTGAGAGTCTCACATCTATGTCCGTGACTCCGCCACACCTCCCTTTTCAGCATGAGTTTCCCAAGAGGGTTAACTTGTGCATCTACCTCTCAGGAATTCTGATCCTGATCGTGTTCTTCTTTAGTTGCTTTCCGACCTTTGTCTGCTAGTTAGCAGCCAAGTGGTAAATGTGCATTGCTGTCTCCAGTGCATGTTACTCTTGTGGTTCGTCAAGACATTCCACTTCAGTATGTCAGGAGAAACAAACTCCAGTACCTCGTCCATTTCTAAGACTTGGTCAAAGTGTTGTAATCTGCAGATTAGGAGGCTTCGTTAGCTTCTGTTCTGTTCTACCTTAGAGTATCACACCCTTTTATATCTATAGGTCGTGCTAAGTCTCATGGCCTTATTGACGAAGTGATGCTCTTACATATCTTTACTCGCCCTTCCTCCGAGCTGTCTGTTCTTGGAATGTTGGGGTTTGCGTATTGATGTGGCCATCTGAGATTCTTAGCAATTGTTATTGCTTGGAGATCCAAGGACATTTGTGTCATTCTTAGCATGATTGGTTCGCCAACTAATTAAGCGAAGTTTGATCGTGCAAGTCCATTTATTCAGCGCACATATTCGGTCAAAGAGTTAGGTTCATCCCAAAGCTCTCAAGACCATATCGTTTGCTTTGTAAAGCAAGATCCCCTATCGAATTCAGTGATATACCGGTGGTTCGTGATATTCTGGGTGTCCTTCTAGAAGTATCGCCATGTTGTCCCATGACCGTGTTTTCAGGTTCGTGAGTATGTTGGTTCTCTGAATCACTCTTTCTCCAAGACACCGTACTGGATATCCTGGATTAGTTGGTTGAGCTTAAACAACAACTTGGAGAGTTTAAAGACAAAAGCTCTACCCGACTTGATCCTTCTTAAAGGGATGTCTAGTGTTGTTTGTGTTGAAGTCAGAAAGTATCTCCTTTATGGATATGCTATCTTTCCCATATTTGATTTGAGCTTGGGCTATCGTCAAATCAAACTCAGTTCCAAGGACTATCTTGATGATGTTTATACTCATGGTGTCTCGTCTGAGTATACCTTCATGTCCTTTGGTCTGACCAATATTTCTGCCGAGTCCATATAGAATATGAGTCCCTCATTGGAGTATCTTGATAAGTTTGTTGTTGAGCCCATCGATGACATCCTTATTTTCTCCATGTTTAAAGAGGTTCATATAGGACAAGTGGTACCAATATTGGAAAGTTTTGAGAACCATCTTTGTGTTATCATGAAGTATGTGTTCTGGATGTTGGAAGTGACCTTCTCTGGTTCACGTGCATTTGCTGAAAGATGTCGCCGTGGATCCGAGTCGAGTTTCTTTTGTTTCCTCGGGAATCATCGCACGTCGGCCATGCATGTGCGAAGTATTCTTGAGATGGAAGGTTGTTACCTCCATTCCTTGAAACGTTCCTCTATGCACCTTGCCACTGACTGATTTGTTCAAGAAATAGAAGAAGCTTAAGAACTTCAAAATCTTCTTTGATGTCCCCACCAGGACTCACTTGTGTTACATTGCAAAATTCATGTGCACGCAATTGCCTCTGCAGTCGCAACCACATGTATTACACAATCTAGCTCAATCCTTTGGAGCTTGACATTGTGGTCCATATCTTGAGAATCTATCGACTTTACCTTGGTGGTAACCGGTTGAAAATCTTCACCCGCACATTCTGAGTCCGAAATATCTTTACACATAACCTAAGCTGAATCTCAAGCGGCAATGATGGTTAGTGTTTCTCAAGGATTTTGACATAGGTCTCTTTGTAAATCCGGCAAGATTGATGTCGTGGTTAACACAATTAGTTGGAATACCTAATGCCAAGATTCTTGAAGTAACAAGAATAACCACTCTCCATAAGGATCTTGTGCTACTTATTCTAGGAGTTGCCCTTATGATGTCTTTTCAATTCCGAAGTCTTGACCTTCGCTTGATGACCTATTGAAGGCTAGTCAATAGCCTAATATTGGTGTCTAGAACATCAAGGAGAACATCATAAGCAGTTTGCCAAATGTCTTTCTCTAATCCTTGAAACCATTTCTCTTGTGACAACAACTCCGTTAGGAGAAATTTCACTCCCCGCTGATCCTTGGCACCTCCCTAGACAATACCCTCTCTTTCCTTTGGCTTGTACTGAAGTTCTAATCAATTCACCGTTGAGTGAATTCACACCAACTATGGTTCCCGGTTCTTTTGAGTACCCTTCAACGGTTTCTCGTAAACTTGCCTGGCAAGTGTCTCTGATTCTAACCAAGTTTTCTCCGCAAGATAATCCTTTCTACTTCTCCGAGTCACCCTATTTTTGGGAGTGTCTTCGTGGTACCAAAAGCAATCCAATCTAATCTACCTTATCTTTCGTATTCTTGCAAAGCGTGGAGCAAATGCTACCACAAACTTCAAACTTCTTTCATATCCTATGTTATCTTGACGTGTTTCATGTTTGTTAGCTCAAGAGTTGTTTTTCAACACTCCTTCCATGAGTTGACCATGATATACTCGATCTTCTAGAGATCCTTCGTTTTAGAGTTGTTCCCTCTTTCCTTTAGGTGCTGTTGAGCAACAACCTCAAGGGAAGAAAAGTTTCATTCATGGTGTGGTGGATCAAATTCATTCACACGTCATGGATCAATCAACAAGAAGATCGGCGTGGTATGACAAGCTCGTTGAAGACCGGTGTAGTCTTTGTTACCTTCTCTTTTCCTACCTTAGGAATCTCGGGGACGAGATTCTTGTAAGGGGGATAGAGTTGTAACATCCCTGTTTTGCTAAACCCTAATTAGGAATGTTTGTGCATTCATGAGCATCATCTAAAATGCATTAGGAAAAATTTGCATTTAAAAAATGAAGTGGAAACCCAAAATGTATGCAAACCTTTCTCTGTTTTAAATTCCCCAAATTGTTTCAAATCTTGAAAACCAAAATATGTGGACCCTCAAATACATGAGGAAGGCCACTAAATATTTTCCTAAAAAGTTCTTAAGTTATTTTGGATCTCAAAAGGTTGCAAAATACCAAAATAGGATTGATTTTGCCTGTTTCTAGTTTTCCCGAGAAATAACCAAAACCCAGGGGGCTTTTAAAATCCTCTGTTTGTCTTTCCTCACGAAGCCAAGCACCTGCGTGTTCCTACCTGCGTCGAGCGCCACCTCCCGCTGCCGGCGTTGGAACGAGAGACCCCGAGCCCGCACGTCTCTCTCCACGACCCTATCCTCTCCCGCTCTCCCGTTCTCTTTCTCCCCTCTCGTGAGCTCCCCAAACCCTAGCTCCGGCCGCTTCTGAAAGCCGCCGTTTGCCGCCAACCCCGCCCAACTAGCATGCCACAAGCTCCGCCGCCTCCCCGAGCTTCCCCACAAAAGGAATCGGCCGGGGGGCTCCACCGCCGCCGACACCGTCTCTCCGAGGCCGGCGCAGCCCCGCGACCGCCGTGGCGCCCGCAGCCTCCTCCGGCCTCGCCGCCAACCTGGCGCGTCCCGTGAGCACCGGTGCCCGGCGCCTCCGTCTCCTCCTCTCCGCGACCCCGCCACGTTCACCCGCCCCCGCCGCCGCGCATACCGCCGCCGGCGATGTCGGCGAACAGCCGGCGGCGCGACCACGGCACTCGCTTCGGTCGCTCAAGTCTAACGCGCCGCGCGTCAGGCGTGGCCTGGAACGGCCGCGCCGTTCGCCACTGCGCGGGCCGCCGTGGTCAACCACCGCGTTGACTCCGGTGGGCCCCGGTGAGGCTTTTTCTTTTTATTTTCGTTTTTGTTTTTATTTTCTCGTAAATAGAAAAATCATGGTGGGCCCCGTACGTCAGATATTTATTCTTTTCTTAAATGTTTATAAATGATTAAAACCCTGAAAGTGGGTCCAGGCTGTCAGCGATTTAATATTTTAAATTCCAGAAAATAGATAAAACTTGTAAATTCAATAACTTATTCACTTTAACTCGAAAAATGTATAATATATCAAAATCTTCAGAAAAATGAGATCTACATTTTAGTATCAAAAGCATGCATTGTTAAGCAACTTTGAACCCTGTCCTTAATAGAAGAACAATTGAACTCT
>JAUUTY010000958.1:57500-70000 GCA_030979885.1 Lolium multiflorum | reverse complement strand
AGGACGAGGCCGATCCTTTGCAGGTTGAGGGACCCGGAAACAACGTCGCTCCGGATCTGCCAGAAGCAGTCGGAGATAGCGACGCTCCGGGACAAGAGGAAGCCGGAAACCCTGATGAATCAATCCTCGGTAACTTGAGCCCAGATTCCGATGATGCCTCCTCAATAGGCACAGAAGAATACAATCGCTTGACGAAGGAGCTCGCAATCGGGGAAGAAGATGACGGCGCTTCATCCATGAATACAGAGGAATTCAACCGCAAGCTCTCGAGGAACTCGGAGGCGGTGAGCAAGCTGAAGTGGAATCCGCCCAGCCGATGCAGGTTCTAGCAACCGTGGCACCGCTGGATCAGCCGGACACGGAAGACGAAGCCTCCAACTCCAGCCCAGGACCATCCAACGTGCGGCCTCCCTTGGGACCACAACCGCACAGGGATGTCCTGTCACCAGAAGAGATGGTCGAGCAAGCACGCATGGATCTAGTCGCGAAGTCTGATATTCTCAACAAACCAATAACTCCCGAGGAGGCTGCAGACCCGGAGGCCTTAGAAGCCAAACGGCAGGAGATGCTGGCAACAGCTCAGAAGTTCGCCAGGACTGCAGCCGCAATGGCGGAAGAAAGAACCTTGGCTGCAAATTTTGTGGACTACTCCCTAAAAAAGGATCGTGAAGTCGACGAGATGATGGCAACAGCCAAGGGACTCCGATTGGAGTGGCAGAAAAGGTTAGACACTCTGCAGGCGGAGGCTGATAGAATCGCTCGAGAAGCCATCCCTCCCCGCAA
Source organism: Lolium multiflorum (assembly GCA_030979885.1). NCBI lineage: Eukaryota > Viridiplantae > Streptophyta > Magnoliopsida > Poales > Poaceae > Lolium > Lolium multiflorum. The sequence goes on along the minus strand of JAUUTY010000958.1, from coordinate 69,217 downwards.
GATTACCTTCGCAACACCCACAGAGCAGCAGCCGCTCGCAACTCCAAAGGATAACATGAAGAAGGCTGCAGAGCTCCTAAAAAAGAAGGACGAGGAGATTGACATCAACTACGTCCGGAAGCTCGTTGCCTCAGCAATGCAGCAACAGAGCAAGGCAGACACTTCGCGCAGGTTAGCATCCAATCCGGAACAGTGCATATCCACCGCGCAGAAGGACGCCATAGCAAGTCAACATCGTGATGGCGAGTCGCGCACCGGATCCACGGAGCGCAGGAGGATAGTCAGAGATCATCCAAATCCAATCCCCATACCATCGGATTCAACCCCGAAAGACCCGGCAAAGGGAAAGGATGCGATGTATACTGGCAGAGATAAGTACCGTGTTCCATCACCACCACCCCGAGCTTCGCGTCCTCCGCTACCCCCTCGACGTCGCAGCCCTGCCGGAAACCCCAGGCCCCATGGGCCAGGTGGAATCAACATCCGCGACAGCATGCCAGCACCTAGAGACAGGAACAGGGAGCGTACGCTGGAGCAACGCAGAAGCCGGAATCAAGACCGCGAGCCTGAGCCTCGTCGGAATCAAGACCGCGAGCCTGAGCCTCGTCGGAATCAAGAACGCGACCCTGAGCCTCGCAGAAGCCAAGGACGCGATCCGGAACCAAGGAGGAGCCGGAACGAGGAGTACGCACCTGAGCCACGCAGGAGCCGGAACGACGGAGGCGACCACCACCAAGAGGAAAGGAGCCACCGAAGCCGGAGCCAGCCGCGGGAGCCATGCCGAGAATCTGAAGGCGGAAGAACATCTTACAGGCCCCCTCGCAGATCTCCCTCACCACCACCCAGTGGAGGCGGAGGTGGAGGCGGAGGCAGAGGCCGGAGATCTCGTTCCCGCTCAAAGTCACCCGGTGGTGCCCCCCGTGATGCCCGGGATCGCCTCAACGAGTACAGATCCGACTACATCGGTCCAAGGTGCTTTGGCCAGATGATCCGAGAGGAACCAAAGCCAAGAAGCTTGAACCTTAAGCTACCCGGAAACCTGAAGCATTATGATGGCAGCGAGAGGCCGGATACCTGGATTGAGGATTACTACAATGCAGTAACCTTCGCCGGAGGAACCCCGAATATAGCCTGCCGCATGCTCCAGTTGTACCTTATTGGTCCAGCTCGTGTTTGGCTCAGCGACCTCGAGGAGAACACCATCTTTTGCTGGTTGGACCTGAAGAAGGCTTTCGAGAACCACTTCAGGGGTACCTACAAGAGACCGGCCACCACCAGCGATCTTCAAGCTTGCATCCAGAAGAAGGGTGAGACATCAAGGAGTTTCCTCACCCGATGGTTGGCAACCAGAAACGAGTGCGAGAACGTAGATAACCGCACAGCAATGCACGCCTTCATCGGAGGTTTGCAGCGTGGGGGGCTGCTGCGCCACAAGCTTACCTGCCTGGTGAATGCGAACAAGCTCACTCTTGATGAGATGATAAACATCGCCAGCGATCATACTGCCGCCGATGACGACGCAGGCGGAGATCTCGCAGCTACAGCCATACCCCTGCACCAACAGAAGAAAAACCGTGATAACGGCGTCAGCAACAGCAACAAGCGGAAGAACCCCCCTGAAGACCAGAAGGGCGGAGGATCCGACATGGTAGCCATGACGTTCCAACGCGGAGGTCCAGGAGGCGGAAGAGGCCGCGGACGTGGAGGCGGAGCAGGCAGGGGCCAGCAGCGCGCTGACGAGGTCACCGCAGCCGGATCCCGCGCCCCCCAAACGTATGAAGAATACAGGGATATGCCGTGCCTGGCTCATCTGGATCCGGCTACGGGCAAATCCACCCATACCAATCGCAACTGCAAGTGGGTCAACGATCTGAAGAATGACCCGGAGGCAGGATACAAGCGAGCCCGGAAGCACCGCCCGCGCGGCAAAGGAGGCAAGGGCAAGAACAAGGACAAAGAGGAGGACAGCTCCGAGGCCATGGACGAGGATGACGCTTCGCCGGAACCCAAGGAGGGTACCGCAGCTAACAAGTCCAACCCCTTTGGCAAGAAGAGTGTCGGAACTTACCACACCTTCCTCGGAACCCCAACTGTCCGCGCGAAAAAATCGGCGCTCCGGATCTTGAACGCCACAGTTCCGGCTGTGCCGCAGTATGTCAAGTGGTCGGAGAAAGCCTGTACCTTTGACAGGTCGGATCACCCGGCCGTCATCCCCAAAGAGTGCTACGCTCTGGTTGTGAGTCCCCGCATAGACGGGTATGACTTCTCCAAGTGTCTTATGGACGGAGGAGCTAGCCTGAACATCATGTACCTGGAGACCCTGGAGAAGATGAACCTCACCAAGGAACAGCTCAAACACAGCACCACTGAATTTCATGGTGTGGTTCCGGGTAAGAAGGCAAACTCTCTGGGCAGCATCAAACTTCCCGTGGCCTTCGGCGATGTGAACAACTACCGCGAAGAGATGATCACGTTTGAAGTGGTGCCCTTCAAAAGCTCCTACCACGTGATCTTCGGCAGGCCCACCTACCACAAGTTCCACGCCAGGGCATGCTACATCTACAACAAGCTCAAGATTCCGGGTCCTAACGGTTGGATCACCGTATCCGGAGACTACAAGAAAGCTAGAGACTGCGAGGAAGGCGAAGCCGCCTTTGCAGAATCCGTCATATCTGGAGAGGAGCTGCAAGGCTACAGAGCCGCGGTGGATCCGACTGAGATGCAGACCACCAAGAAGCAGATCTCCGAACAGAAGACCTCGTTCAAGGCCGCGATAGAAACCAAGAAGCATGACCTCATTGAAGGTGACAACTCCAAGCAGGTTTCAGTCGGAGCCAACATGGACCCCAAATAGGAAAGCGCGCTCGTCGAGTTCCTCAGAGCTAACATGGATATCTTCGCATGGCAACCTTCTGACATGTCCGGAGTACCAAGGGAACTCGCCGAGCACTACCTCAACATAAATCCGGGTGCAAAACCGGTGAAGCAAGCTATGCGACGCTTTGGAGACAAGAAGCGCCGCGCCATAGGAATGGAATTAGCAAAGTTACTAGAGGCAGGTTTTGTAGTAGAAGTTATCCATACTGATTGGGTCGCAAACCCCGTCCTTGTACCCAAAAAGAATTCTGAAATACTAAGAATGTGCATCGATTACTCCGGCGTGAATAAGCATTGTCCGAAAGATCCGTTCCCCTTGCCGCGCATTGACCAAGTCATTGATTCGACGGCAGGGGCGGAACTTCTGTGTTTTCTTGACGCATATTCCGGGTATCATCAGATCTTGATGAAGGAGTCTGACCAAAAGGCGACTTCCTTCATCACACCCTTTGGCACATACTGCTATGTTACCATGCCTTTTGGCTTGAAAAACGCAGGTGCCACATACCAACGTACGATGCAGCGGTGCCTGAAGGACCAAATTGGCCGGAACGTGCACGCCTACGTCGACGACATCGCGGTCATGACCCGAAAGGGATCCGACCTGCTGAGCGACCTTAAGGAAACCTTTGATAATCTCCGACGGTACAAGATGATGTTGAATCCGCTGAAGTGCGTCTTTGGCGTACCAGCAGGAAAACTCCTTGGCTTCATTGTTTCTCACAGGGGCATTGAAGTTAACCCGGAAAAGATCAAGGCTATCCTGAACATCAAAAGGCCAACTTGTCTCAAAGATGTGCAACGATTAACTGGTTGCGTTGCGGCAATCAGCAGATTTGTTAGCCGTCTTGGCGAGAAAGCCCTACCTCTATACAAGCTGCTGAAGAAAACAGACAAATTTGTCTGGGATGAGGCAGCAGATAAAGCACTTCAGGAGTTGAAGAACATACTCTCCTCCCCACCTATATTGGCAGCTCCAGCTGAGTCAGAGCCTATGCTCCTCTACATAGCGGCTACCAACAAAGTTATCAGCCTCGTAATCGTGGTGGTGCGAAAGGAAGAAGGATTTGAGCACGGAGTCCAAAGGCCTGTCTATTACATTAGCGAAGTCTTGACGGAATCCAAGCAGAGATACCCTCACTTTCAGAAGCTAGCATACAGAGTCTTCCTAGGAAGCCGGAAGCTGAGACACTACTTCCAGGAGCACCCAATGACAGTGGTGAGCAAGGCTCCCCTGGCGACAATCATCAACAACTCCGACGCAACAGGACGCGTAGCAAAATGGGGCATCGAGTTATCTGCCTTTGACATCAACTACGAAGCCCGAACTGCAATCAAGTCTCAAGTTCTAGCGGATTTCATCGCGGATTGGACTGAAGCACCGGAGGGCACACCTGTGCCGGAACCTGAAGCTTGGGTCATGCACTTTGATGGATCCAAGCAACATCAAGGCTCGGGGGCTGGAGTCACCCTGAAGTCACCTACCGGAGAAGAACTGCAGTACGTTCTGCAGATTCACTTCGAAGCAACCAATAATATGGCGGAATACGAGGCTCTACTACACGGTCTGCGCATCGCTAAGGAGATTGGGATCAAGCACATCATATGCTGCGGAGATTCCGACCTGGTGGCACAACAAGTAGCCGGAACCTGGAACGCCAGAAACTCCGTCATGGCGGCTTACAGAGACGAAGTGGACGAGATCGCCAAGTGCTTCCTCGGATACGAAGTCAAGTACGTCAGGAGAGACGATAACACAGCAGCAGACATGCTGTCCAAGCTCGGATCCGGCAGGAAACCAATTCCGCCTGGAATTTTCCTTGAGCATCTGCGAGTACCCTCAGTGAAGGGTGCAAACCCGGAAAATCCTGATCTGGCAGTTTCTCCGGCTAAGGAAGTGATGGCAGTCATTCCGGCCTGGACTCAGCCGTTCTTGGATTACCTCATTGATCAAAAGTTGCCGGAGGACGAGGTCCACGCACGACAGATCATTAGACGAGCAAGATCCTACACAATTGTTGATGGACAGCTCTATAAACGAAGTGCAAATGGGGTATTTCTCAAATGCGTCTCTAGTCAAGACGGCATTGAAATCCTCCGAGAGATCCACGCAGGGGATTGCGGGCATCATGCCGCTCCCAGGTCCCTCGTTGCAAAAGATTTTACTGGCTAACAGCTAAAGAAGACGCTGACAAGCTGGTGAAAACTTGCCGCGGTTGTCAGTACTACGCTACTCAACCAAACGCTCCAGCCCAAGAGCTGAGGACCATCCCTATCACCTGGCCGTTTGCAGTCTGGGGGCTCGATATGGTTGGTAAGCTAAAGAAATCATCTCCTGGTGGCCATGAATACCTCGTGGTCGCTATTGACAAGTTCAGTAAGTGGATCGAGGCAAAGCCAGTGAGAAAAGCCGATGGTGCTACGGCACTGAAATTTGTTTGCAGCCTCGTAACGAGATTCGGCATCCCACACAGCATAATCACAGACAATGGCACAAACTTTGCACAGGGAGAACTCAAGGATTACTGCGATGAAGTTGGGATCCGGCTTGACCTTGCATCTGTGGCTCATCCACAATCTAATGGTCAGGTCGAACGAGCCAATGGCCTTATACTAGCCGGAATCAAACCTCGCCTTGAAGAACCGCTGCGCCGCGCAGCCGGAGCTTGGGCTGATGAGCTGGACTCTGTTCTGTGGAGTTTACGAACTACCCCAACAGGTCAACAGGATTTACTCCTTTCTTCCTGGTATACGGATCCGAAGCTGTGCTCCCCACCGACATCATCCATGATTCACCGCGAGTTTCCGCCTACAATGAAGAAACTGCTGACGAGGCTCGACAGCTATCTGTGGACCTGATCGAAGAAGCTCGGAATCTAGCCGACCAACGCTCCACCATTTACCAGCAGAAGCTCCGACGCTATCATAGCCGTCGAGTTCGGAACCGCTCGTTCATGGTCGGAGACTTAGTCCTCCGCCTTCGCCAGGTGAAAGATCACAAGTTGCAAACTCCATGGGAAGGACCTTTTGTCATCAGCAAAGTACTACACAACGGATCCTACTACCTCGTTGATTTCCGGGAACTAAAGGATAGACCTGCCAACTGGCATCGGAAACGAAAACGAGAAGATCCGGGTGACATATATGATGAAACAGATCGTCCCTGGAACATAGCACAGCTACGTCCTTTCCACACTTAGCGCTTTACGCATTACATACCTTGTAATATCTATGATACATGATCAATGAAATAAAGCTTTTGGTTCACTCTTAGAGTCTTTTACCTCCTTTAATTTTTCATTTCTGGATCGTGTATGTTTTTCCGACTAAAACCGCAGAGCTGGATCTTTCCGCCTAGGCGTGTATGAAAGTTGTGATTTTCAAAATCGTCCTTTAGGACGTAAGCTTAAGTTTTCTGGCGGAAATTTTTTCTGTTGCAAACCCATGGATTCCTGGTAGCGACTTCCGGCACTTGGGCTGGGGGCTTGTTTCCGCGGTTATTGACGGATTGCCATTGGGCTTCGTCGCCGCTGGCGAGCGTTTCCGGCACAGGTTTTCCGGCTCGTGGAAGGTCAAGTGGGCAAGCCGGAAATTATCAAACCAGCACTTGCTTTCCAAACACAATGAAACATGCAAAAAATATTAACACGGATTGCAGGATAAGTGTTTTCCGCCCACGCATGCATGCCTGTTTCGTCCCTAACTACTTAAGAATTTAAGTTATATTACAAACCCACTCCGGGGCCAAAATGATGCAATTTCTCATTGTTTTAAACATGAACTCTACTCGGAGTCCTCTTCTTCAGACTGCTGATAGCTGGAGCCGCCATCGCTGTCGCCAGATCCGGCTTTGGAGTCATCGCCTGAGTCTCCTCCGGAGTGCTCGCCGCTTGACCCGGAGCCTTCCCCATAATACTCCGGCTCACCTGCATCCTCCTCTGCATCGGAAAATCCCGAGGGCAGATCGTGTTGGTTGTACCAGAACGAGTGATCCACTCGCCTGACAAACAACTGCTCATAGCCTTCGGTCTCCGCGAGGAGGGCACCCATGTCGGAATCCTCGGGGGCTCCGCGTGCAACATTCGCAAGGTTGAGCGAGGGAAAGTGAGCCTTGCAGGTGGCCAGGACTAGGGAGGCGGCTCCGCGTGCTGAAGACTTCTGCCAGTCCTTGATGAAATCCGGCACTTGTTGCATAAGTTTGGTCATCGTGTCAATGAGCGTGGTTTTAGCCTTCTTCAAAGACAGAGTCTTGGCAATTCCGCGACAGGCTTCGAATAGCGCGTCGATTGAAATCCGCGCTTCATCGTATGCCTCTGTCCTCTTCAGATTTGACTCCTTTGACCATTCAAAGCCAAGGCTCGCTGTGAAACAAGGAGGTTTAGTTCTGTTAGAAAGAAAAACTACAAGGTAGTCGGATCAACGACACGGAAAATGCTTACGGAAAATAAGTTTGTCAATGGCCTCCGCCTCCGCTTCCAGAACTCTGTTCTTGGATATCACGGAAATCACGCGGCCCTGGCTTTTCTCCAGTTTTTCATTCAGCTCCGCCAGGTCACGGGCATGCTTTTCGATCAGCTCTTTCCGCGCTTGATTCTCTTGAGAAGCGGAGTTCTTCAAGAATTCCTTGAGGGATTCGTTCTCCGCCTCAAGCACCTGGACCTTGGCGGATAGCTCGTCAAACTTGGAGCGCTTGGCAGTCTCTTCAGAACAAAAAGCAAGACCCAGATTTCGTACCCTGAAGGCGGGACTCAAGTAGTCGGATAGCTTGTTGGCCATTTTCCGCGTTCTGGCGCAGCCCCTCGATCTCCGTGATCTGCTCCAGCACGTGCACGCGCAGATCTTCGTGCAGCTTCCGCGTGGTCTGCAAAGCAGCAAGGAGTTAGTCGGATATTTAAAATCTTGGGGGCTAGCGAGGAATTTAAAGTCTTGGTATAAAAATTTTAAATTTCCGCCTCAGGTACATTTGGGAAAGCATCGGTTAATACATGTTACACGGAAATATATCACCCAATGCTTGGGGGCTAGTATTACCTGCCGCACTTCCCTGTGCTTGGCGAAAAATTCCTTCAGGTTATCCTCCAGGTCGGCGAGTTCACGCACCTCCTCGTCCGGCTTCCCCCACACCTTGTTCAGCATGTCGGAAACTTCCGCGTGGCGCTGTGAGAGGGTAAGCTTTTGAAGAGACGGAGTTGGTTGGAGGTGGACTCGAGTCGCGTTGGTAACTTGAAGGAGCTTTGCCTTTTGCTCCTTTTCTTCTTCTGTCGGCCCCGCGAAAGCGGAGCCTGGTTGAGTTGACGGAGGAACAGGTGAGGAGGTTCCCTTGGCGGAGTCGCCGTGGTGGGCGGAGTCTTCAGGAAGATCATCAACATTGATGATATCTTTCGGATCCGGCTTGGAGGCGGATGAAGCCTTGGGCGGAACTTCAACCTCGGGAGTAATAGGAAAAGAAGCCGGAGATGGCTTGGCCTTTTTCTTCGGGGCCCTTGGGGCCTTGGGGGGCTGGCTTCCGGAACTTCAGAAAAAACATAAAAGTATAAGTTTGAGCGTAAAGCCAGAACCTGGATCTCGGAAATAGGCGCTTACCCGGAAGGCTTGAAGAAATGCTGGACATCAGGCTGTCCCTTGTTGCTGGTGTCAATCAGTGAGAGGCGCTTCTTTTCCGCCTCCGCCTCCGGGTAGCAGCGGTGCTAGGCACTTCGCGGGCGCGTTTCGCATGGGGGCTGGAAGGAGCGGCCTTCTTCCTCTTCGCGGGGCGGGAGGTCTCGGGAGCTTCCGCCTCCGACGCGGCATCCGGATCCGTGTTTCCGGTGGAAGGAACTCGGAGGAGAGTTCCGAGTTCGTTCTCTTCGAGCGCTTCGAGCTGATACAGAGTTAAACACTTAGACAAAAAATTTGAATGCGAAAAGGAAACAAGAGGTTACAATCAAGCCGACGTACCGCAATTCCGGAACCATTCATGTGGATATCTTTGTTGCACACGTGAACGCGAAGTTCACGCGGAACTTTGATGAGAACCCGGATTCTCTTGTCGAGGGCGTCGGCGGAAAGATTGTCTTTTGTGACGCGCATCGGGTCATCGCGCCCTGTGTACTGGAACATCAAGCGATCCCTGTGTTGAAGCGGCTGGATCCGCTTGGTGAACCAGGAGAGGGTCAGGTCCTTCCCCGTCAGCCCCTCCTCCGTCAGCTTGCAGATCCGCCTGACGGCGCGCGTGAGCTGGAGTGACTCGGAGATGTGGGGGCAGTGCGACCATGTCGGAAGCTCGGTGGCGGGGCAGTTCTTGAACGGTGGCAGTTTATTTGCGCTCGCGGGGTCGGAGACGTCCTTCAAATAGAAGAAGCCTGCGGACCAGTACCGCGCGGATTCGTGACGGTCGGTGTGGGGGTAGACGCGGCCCGGGCGAAGCAAAAGTGATGGTTCCGCATGTCGCCAGTTCGGAGGACTGCCGGATCCTCTCCTTCTTGACAGAAATAGTATTGAAACAGGGAGAGTTCGGGAGCTACCCGGAGATGGCCTTCGCAGAGAGTGACGTGATTGCTAATTGCAAGCACGCTGTTCGGAGAGATGTTGTGGGGTTGGAGCCCATAAGCCTTCAGAATCTCGAGGAAGAAGTCCGAAGGCGGAAATGAGAAGCCTCGCTCCACCAACGCCTTCGTCAGCACCATCTCGTTGTCCTGAGGGGCCGGGGCTAGGGCATCGGAGTCGCCCTCCAGCTTCCGGGTTGCAAGAACCCTTCTCCCTCCAAGTTCTGCAGCTCGATGTTCGTGGTGGTGCAAGGCCACCATTTGCCTTTGGATTCCGAGTCCCGTTGGCGAGCTTTGGATTTTTTAGCAGCCATTTCTTCCGCCTTCTTCTCCGCCTCGGATGTCTTTTCAGGGATGGCTGAGGTGCCCTCGACGTCTTTGCCGGAATCCTTGGTAGGATCCAGCTAGATTGGGATGAAGGAGGCGGAGCGGAGGAGATGGGCGTCGCATTGATCGGCTCGTCGGCAGGAGGCGGAGTCATGGACGACATCTGAAGATGTAAGAGTGGTGGCGGAAAACGTAATTAGGTCGGATCCACATCGTCAACCTAGCGATCATCCCTACCAACTACGGCAAAGAATCGAAGCTCGGAGAGCTTACCACAATGGATTCCGCGGTGGTCGAGTTGCCGGCGTGAGGTTTTCGTGCGGTGGCTCGTCGGAGTTAAGAACACGAAGAACACCACGGTGGTGGACTCGCTCCGGTGATGCTCCGGCGACTTTCCGGCGGGTTCCGGCACGGCGGAGGAAGAGCTCGCGGGCGGCGCTGTGTAGAGAGGTGAGAATGGGGGGTGAATGAGAAGTTAGGGTTGACGGTGGATATTTATAGGCTGAGGGATGAGATTCGTGCTCCGCATCCTGTGGTCGGAACGCAAGCGTCGCGCCGTTGGATGCATGACACGTGTCCTAAACCCTAACAGTAAAAATGGCTAGAGATAAGTTACCGCACAAACCGCGCGAAAATGGCGCCAGAATTGGCGGAACCGTTTGAGTCTGTTAAGACTCCGGGTAAAAGCGTGAAGATAAGCAGTTCACATTCGCAAGCAGGGGAGTAACCCGGAGACATGCTTTAAAACCGTCGATGGATGAAGTCCGCAGGATGGGAAGTTTTCCGACTTATAGTTGGAAAAAAGAAGATATGAAGTTGGAGTTCTTCAACTTTCTCCGCGTTACCATCAATGCCGGAGATCATAAGGTACAAGCATGGCGGAAACTGCAGGAGAAACTCGGAGAACTCTGGGGGCTACTATTGTGGGTATACTTCATGGGTGTACCATCGACAGTGCCTAGATCCGGCAAGCCCGGGTGGCCCATAGATGGTGATGGTGGCATGTGGCCCATCGGGCGGCCCAGTTGCTGTTGATCATGAAGGATGAAGTCCGGCCCAGGATCAGATAGCCGGATCCGCACCGACCTTTGGAGGAACCCGGATCCGTGGAAGCCCATGAGGAACCCGGATCCAGTACGACGTATAGGGGAGGCGGATCCTTGACGTACACGGCAAGATATTGTAACGTAGGTTAGGCAATCTGTAATCCGGCTAGGACTCTCCATGTAAACCCTAGATCCGTGCGCCTTTATAAGCCGGATCCCGAGAGCCCTAGAGGGACAACCACAACCATTGTAACAACGCGCAAGCGCCCAGATAATTCCAGACAAGCAGCAGTAGGCCCTGTCATCGTGCAGGTGTTCCGAAGCTGGGTAACTCGCGTACCACCGTCCCGTGTGCACTCCGCCCTATGGCCCCTACTTCTTCTCCCCCTCGTGAGGATCCCTCCTCCGAGGTATCGTCGATTAGGCAACAACGGCTAAGTCGGGCCGACGTCGGAAAACGTCCAACGACACGGTGAAGTATAGTCGGGTAGGCGCCCGACGGTCGAGATACGGTGAAAACCATGGCGCGGCAGCCAAAACGACGGTACCGGCGAAAAACGGCTAAGTCGGGCCGACGTCGGAAAACGGCCAACGACACGGTGAAGTATAGTCGGGTGGGCGCGCGTCGGACGAAATACGGTGAAAACCATGGCGCGGCAGCCAAAACGACGGTATCGGCTAAAAACGGCTAAGTCGGGCCGACGTCGGAAAACGACCAACGACACGGTGAAGTATAGTCGGGTGGGCGCGCGTCGGTCGAGATACGGTGAAAACCATGGCGCGGCAGCCAAAACGACGTACCGGCAAAACGGCTAAGTCGGGCCGACGTCGGAAAACGCCAACGACACGGTGAAGTATAGTCGGGTGGGCGCGCGACGGTCGAGATACGGTGAAAACCATGGCGCGGCAGCCAAAACGACGACCGCTAAAACGGCTAAGTCGG
>JAUUTY010000958.1:10000-12500 GCA_030979885.1 Lolium multiflorum | reverse complement strand
GACTACAGGCGCCGTGTCCCGTCATTCGTTTGGCTTATATGCTGATGTTGCCTTTCAAGTGCTTGCGTGCTGGTACCCGACCTTCGGGAAGTGGTGCTTCTAACACGTTCGCCTCGCGGTGGACACCTTCGGGTGTGCCGCTGTGGCATAACGGCGCTTGCGGCGTTTCCTCGTGGTTCCGGCACTCCTAGTGCCCGGTGCTACCAAGGCAGCCTCGCTCCCGCTGTTGGTCTCGGATGTTGCTCACGATAAAGAGTCTTGGCCCTTTTGGTTGCCAGGACCTGACCCTTAAGCTGCTCTCCGAATTTGAGAACAACCGTGAACAGGTGTTGCCTCTACCTCTCCACAGTTAGTGGTAGGATACGTAACATTCTGCGCCGATCCTCAATCAAGTAGGATGAGCTTGGCCCGCTCGATCGCGACAACCGGCTCGGCCGTTGCCTCGGCCTTGACACGCAAGTGGAAGGGCGGACAATGACCGACGCTGGACGTCAACGAGGACGTGCTACCTGGTTGATCCTGCCAGTAGTCATATGCTTGTCTCAAAGATTAAGCCATGCATGTGCAAGTATGAACCAATTTGAACTGTGAAACTGCGAATGGCTCATTAAATCAGTTATAGTTTGTTTGATGGTACGTGCTACTCGGATAACCGTAGTAATTCTAGAGCTAATACGTGCAACAAACCCCGACTTCTGGGAGGGGCGCATTTATTAGATAAAAGGCTGACGCGGGCTCTGCCCGCTGATCCGATGATTCATGATAACTCGACGGATCGCAAGGCCCTCGTGCCGGCGACGCATCATGTAACATTCCTGTTTTGATAAACCCTAATTAGAAAATGTTTGTGCATTCATGAGCATCATCTAAAATGCATTAGGAAAAATTTGCATTTTAAAAATGAAGTGGAAACCCAAAATGTATGCAAACCTTTCTCTGTTTTAAATTCCCCCAAATTGTTTCAAATCTTGAAAACCAAAATATGGACCCTCAAATACATGAGGAAGGCCACTAAATATTTTCCCTAAAAAGTTCTTAAGTTATTTTGGATCTCAAAAGGGTTGCAAAATACCAAAATAGGATTGATTTTCCTCTGTTTCTAGTTTTCCCGAGAAATAACCAAAACCCAGGGGCTTTGCAAAATCCTCTCGTTTGTCTTCTTTCCTCACGAAGCCAAGCACCTGCGTGTCCTCTTACTCCGTGCGCGGCGCCTCGTGCTGGCCGGCGTTGAACGAGACCCCGAGCCCGCACGTCTCTCTCTCCCGTCGACCCTATCCTCTCTGCTCTCCCGTGCTCTCTTTCTCCCCTCTCTCTTGAGCTCCCCAAACCCTAGCTCGGCCGCTCCTGCCGCCGCCGCTTGCCGCCACCCCGCGCCCAGCTGAGCATGCCACAAGCTCCGCCTCGCTTCCCGAGCTTCCCCGTCGAAGGAATCGGCCGGGGGAGGGCTCCATCGCCGCCGCCGACACCGTCTTCTCCGAGGCCGGCGGCTTCCGCGACCGCCGTGGCGCCCTGAGGCCTCCTCCGGCCTCGCCGCCAACCTGGCGCGCTCCTGGTGAGCACCGGTGCTCCGGCGCCGTCAGTTCTCTCTCCCTCTCTAGCGACCCCGCCACGTTCACACCCCTGCCGCCGCCGTCGCGCCGGCGATGCTCCGCGTTGACGAGTTGGCGGCGCCACCACCAGGCGACTCGCCTCGGTCGCGCGCGTCTAACGCGCCGCCCGCCGTCGTGCGTGGCCCCGGAACGGCCGCGCCGTTCGCCTTCGCGCCACATTGTGGGTCAACCACCGGCGGTTGACTCCGTGGGCCATTGTGAGGCTTTTCTTTTTATTTTCGTTTTTGTTTTATTTTTGTAAATAGAAAAATCATGACAGGGTGGTCCCCGTACGTCAGATATTTATTCTTTTCTTAAATGTTTATAAATGATTAAAACCCCGACAGTGGGTCCAGCTGTCAGCGATTTAATATTTTCCAGAAATTCCAGAAAATAGATAAAACTTGTAAATTCAATAACTTATTCACTTAAACTCAGAAAAATGTATAATATATCAAAATCTTCAGAAAAATGAGATCTACACTTTAGTATCAAAAGCATGCATTGTTAAGCAACTTTGAACCCTGTCCTTAATAGAAGAACAATTGAACCCTCTTCTTTAATATGCGGGGTTTATGGAATTGCAAAGTATTATGCATTCCAACCCTATTTAAATTGATGAGCATGTTATAGGATCACTTTCATTACTATTAACATGTCATATCATCATCCTTGTATGCGCATTGCATCGATGCCATGTATTGAATGTTATTTCTCTATTTCTAGTATTTGCTTCTTCGCGATCGATAGAGCAAGTGCCCGAGACGATGAAGATCGAAAGCACGAGGTCAATACTTTTCCATCAGCAAAGTCAAGCATAGGATCTCGAAGATCCATATGGTTTGTCAGGGACAAAGGCAAGCCCTAGCCTGGTTCATATATGCTTTCGAAATGCTTTTACTTCTGGATCC
>JAUUTY010000957.1:0-123438 GCA_030979885.1 Lolium multiflorum | reverse complement strand
GAAGTTTGTGTGAAGGAAGTTTTCAAGGATCAAGAGAAGAGGATGATATACTTCATGATCAAGAAGAGTGAAAGGTCTAAGCTTGGGGATGCCCTGGTTTATCCCTGCATATTTTAAGAAGACTCAAGACTAAGCTTGGGGATGCCCAAGGCATCCCCTTCTTCATCGACAACATTATCATGTCACTTCTAGTGAAACTATATTTTTATTCCATCACATCTTATGTTCTTTACTTGGAGCGTCTGTTTGTTTTTATTTTTGTTTTGGTTTGAATAAAGTTGGATCCCACCATTCTTATATTGGAGATATTACGCTCCGCTTTTTCTTATGGAACACTTGTGTTCTTAATTGTGCTTTAATGTTCATGGCGAAGGCTGAAATTGCTTCGTTAAATTGCTATTTGGTTGGAATCGGAAAATGCTGCATAGGTTTGGAAATTTGGCAATTGTTTGAGCTCTCATTAGATCATGTTTAAGCTCTTGCATCATGTAGTTTAATCTATTAATGAAGAACTACCGTAGAGCTTGTTTAATTTGGTTTGCATGATTGTTCTCTCTAAGTCTAGATATTTTCGGGTAAAGTGTTTGAACAACAAGGAAGACAGTGTAGAGCCTTATAATGCTTGCAATATGTTCTTGTGTGAGTTTTGATGTACCTGTTCATACTTGTGTTTGCTTCAAACAACCTTGCTAGCCCAAACCTTGTACTGAGAGGAAATGCTTCTCGTGCATCCAAACACCTTGAGCCAAACCCCATGCCATTTGTGTCCACCATATCTACCTATTATGTGGTATTTTTCTGCCATTCCAAAGTAAATTACTTGAGTGCTACCTTTAAAATTTCATTCCTTTATCTTTGCAATATATAGCTCATGGGACAAATAGTTTAAAAACTATTGTGGTGATGAATATGTAGTTATGTGTCTTAATTTTTATAAGTTGCTTGTTGAGCGGTAACCATGTTTTCTGGGGACGCCATCAACTTTATCTTTGTTGGATATCATGTGAGATGCTATGCATGTTCGTCTTGTCCGAAGTAAGTGCGATTTCATGATCAAATGGTTTGAGTATGCATATGTTAGAGAAGAACATTGGGTCGCTAACTAAAGCCATGTATCATGGTGGAAGTTTCAGTTTGGACATACAACCTCAATCTCTTATGAGAATATTAACCGTTGTTGAATGCTTAAGCATTAAAAGAGGAGTCCATTATCTGTTGTCTATGTTGTCCCGCATGGATGTCTAAGTTGAGAATAATCAAAAAGCGAGAAATCCAATGCGTGCTTTCTCCATAGACACTTACAGGCTGCATAGAGGTACCCCTTTGTGACACTTGGTTGAAACATATGTTATGCGATGATAATCCGTGTCTTCCGAGCTTAAGTAGGACAAGGTGCGAGCACTATTAGTACTCTATGCATGAGACATGCAACTAGAAGTATTATGCATAGCACATATGAATTATTACTACCGTTGGACAAAATTGTTACTATGTTTTCAAAACAAAAGCTCTAGCACAAAAATAGTACCCTCTGCGAAGGGCCATTCTTTTTTACTTTATGTTGAGTCAATCTTTACCCACTTCTTTCTATCTTAGAAGTAAACACTTGTGTTAACTGTGGTATTGATTCTTACATGTTTACTTATTGCACTCATATATTACTCTATGTTGACAACATCCATGAGATATACATGTTACAAGTTGAAAGCAATTGCTGAAACTTAATCATCCTTTGTGTTGTTTCAATGCATTCTACTTTGAATTTATTGCTTATGAGTTAGCTCTTATGCAACTCTTATTGATACTTGTCTTGAAAGTACTATTCATGAAAAGTTTTGCTATATGATTCATTTGCTTAGTCATTATCTTTGTTAGCAATCTTTTGTCCAGACACTTCATTCATCTCATATGCTTACAAAATAATGTTGATCAAGACTATGTTGGTAGCATGTCACTCCAGAAATTATCTGTATTATTTTACCTACTCGAGGACGAATAGGAACTAAGCTTGGGGATGCTTGATACGTCTCAAACGTATCTATACTTTCATGTTCCATGCTATTTTTATTACAATACTTGAATGTTTTAGAGTACATACTTTACAGCATTATTATACATTTTCCTAGCACTAACCTATTAACAAGATGCCAAAGTGCCAGTTCCTGTTGTTTTTGGTTTCATAAATCCTAGTAAGGAAATATTCTTGATTTGACGAAATCAACGCCCAGGGGCCTATTTTTACACGAAGCTTCTAGAAGACCGAAAGGGAGACTTGGTGGGGCCACGAGGTGGTTACACACTGTGTGGCTGAGAGGCCCAGTCTCCGGCCGCGCCCTATTGTGTGGGCCCCTCGCGCCCCCCCCGACCTACCCTTCCGCCTCTACATATAGCCTTCGTCGCGAAACCCTTTGTACCGAGCCACTATACGGAAAACCTTCCAGAGACGTCGCCGCGAATCCAATCTCGGATTCAGACATCGCCCTCCGGCACCGCCAGAGGGGAACCATCATCGAGGGGCTCTACATCATCAGTGCCTGCCTCCGGATTGATGCGTGAGTAGCTCATCCTTGGACTATGGGATAGCAGTAGCTAGATGGCTGTCTTCTCCGCTTGTGCTATCATTGTTTAGATCTTGTGAGCTGCCTAACATGATCAACATCATCTATTTGTAATGCTACATGTTGTGTTTGGCTGGATCCGATGAATATAGAATATTATGTTAAGTTGATTATCAATCTATCATATATGTGTTGTTTATGTCTTGCATGCTCTCCGTTGCTAGTAGAGGCTCTCGCCAAGTTGATACTTGTAACTCAAGAGGGAGTAGTTATGCTCGGTAGTGGGTTCATGCCTCCATTGGATCTGGGACAGTGACAGTTCTAAGGTTGTGGATGGGCTGTTGCTACTAGGGATAAAACATTGATGCTTTTGTCTAAGGATATTTGTGTTGATTACATTACGACTATACTTAATGCAATTATCTGTTTACAACTTAATACCGAAAGGGGTTCGGATGATAAGAAGGTGGATTATTTAGGTATAGATGCATGCTGGATAGCGGTCTATTTACTTTGTCGTAATGCCCTGATTAAATCTCATAGTAATCATCATGATATGTATTGAATCTTTATTTGTCAATTGCCCGCCTCTGTAATTTTTTCACCCAGCATGTTAGTTATCTTATTGGAGAGACACTACTAGTGAATGGACCCTGGTCCATTCTTTTACATCTGAATACATTTCATCATAATCATTGCTTGTTCTACTGTTTTTTGCAAACAAACACCATCTTCCACTGATACTAACTGTTTTCAGCAGTCTGAGATTGGCTAACCCTCATCGGCACAAAGGAAGTAATTTGATTGTGCTGTAGGTTCCACGTTGGCGCCGGTTTCACTGTGCTGCGCCGCACTACATTCCTCCACTAACAACCTTCACGTGCTTCTTGTCTCCTACTGGTTCGATAACCTTGGTTTCATACTGAGGGAAACTTGCTTCTATACGCATCATACCTTCCACTTGGGGTTCCCAACGGACGTGTGCATCTACGCGTATCACCTGCAAGTAGAAAACGTAGGCATTAATTAAAACTATAAACTTATGTGTTCCAGCTATATTAGACTGATAAAAAAGAGATAACAACCTGGCTCATGTCAACAGAATCCTCAGGAACTGATGCACCTTCCACATCATCAGTATGGCCCGTGTCCAAGTCAGATTCACCGTAATAGTCGTACTCAAGCTGCGTGTCAAATTGTGCCTGAAATTTATTAATGCATCGCGAAATTTAGTAACCGTAAATTTTACAGTTGCCATCATTTCATGCATCATTTTATGTCATTGTATGAGTCACTACACATACCTCACTAGTATTTAGACTGTCTGTGTGTTCACCATGGTTCTCATCATTTTGATCGTCTGTGTGTTCACCATGGTTGTCATCATTTTGATCGCCTATGTCTGAATTAAGTGGTTGTCGTCATCATTGAGGAAATTCATCGACGTAATCTGTTATAAATTATGACAGAGGGAAAACCATATTACTTGGATGATGCTGGACTGCTGGTAATCGAAATGAAAAATAGTGCACCAAGAATATATAGTAATGTGGCTCACATCAAACTCGTCTTCGCTCCAGCCGGCTTCGTGCTGCAAATTTTCCTCCATTTCAGAGTCATCGGAATTATAGCCGACGTACTCGTTTTGTTCCTCAATCATACCAGATATAGAGTTCTCCATATTCTGTAGTATTGGACCATAATTAATATCAAAAATCAAAGATTGCGTCCTCTTGACTATGCTAGAAGAAGTCATGGTACCTTGATACGTCTCCAACGTAACGATAATTTCTTATGTTCCATGCCACTATTGATGATATCTACATTGTTTTATACACATTATATGTTATATTTACTAACCTATCGACGAGATGCCGAAGGGCCAGTTCCTCGTTCTGTTTTTGGTTCCGTAAATCCTAGTATGTAGGTTATTCTCTTAACTTGATTAAATCAATTCTTAGCATCCTATTTCTGGACGAAGCTTCCAACACCCGAGAGCTCAGAGGAGGGCCCTGTGGGGCTCGGGACAGATGTGGTGGCCAGGCTGGCCCGCGCCTGGTGCAGCCGCCGCCTGCCAGCCCTCCGACTCGCTTCGCTATTTGTGTCCCCGACCTAAAACTCGATAATAAGCCACGGTACGCGAAACCTTCTGCAGCCGCCATCACGTGTTTGCAGATCCTGGGACAAGGAGTCCTGCACCCGTGACGCGCTCAGACGGGGAAGTGCCCTAAGGCTCTTCCATCGACACCGCTGCCATCTCCACCGCCATCTTCATCACCGCTGCTGCTCCCATGAGGAGGGAGTAGTTCTCCATCGAGGCTCGGGGCTGCACCGGTAGCTATGTGGTTCATCTCTCTCCTATGTACTTCAATACAATAATCTCATGAGCTGCCTTACATGATTAAGATTCATATGATGATGCTTGTAATCTAGATGTCATTATGCTAGTCAAGTGGGTTTTACTTATGTGATCTCCGAGACTCCCCACGTGTGTAAAGGTGACAGTGTGCACCGTGTGGGTCTCTTAGGCTATATTTCACAGAATACTTATTCACTGTTATGAATGGCGTAGTGAAGTGCTTATTTATATCTCTTTATGATTGTAATGTGTTTTGTATCACAATTTATCTATGTGCTACTCTAGTGATGTTATTAAAGTAGTTTTATTCCTCCTGCACGGTGTAATGGTGACAGGGTGTGCATCCGTGTTAGTACTTCATAGGCTATGATTATGATCTCTTGTAGATTGGTGAAGTTAACTATTGCTATGATAGTATTGATGTGATCTATTCCTCCTACATGGTGTGAAGGTGACAATGTATGCTATGTTAGTACTTGGTTTAGTCAAATTGATCTTTCATGCACTCTAAGTTTAAATATGAACATTGAATTGTGGAGTTTGTTAACTCCGGCATTGAGGGCTCGTGTAATCCTACGGAATGTGTTCATCATCCAACAAGAGAGTGTAGAGTATGCATCATTCATTCTCACAGGATCAGTTGAGAGTGTCCACTTCAGTGAAAGTCTAATCCAGTCTTGTTCTAACATCGCTATCGTCGCTTGTTTAATGCTTTAATGCTGCTACTACTGCTTGTTTACTCTACAATATTACTACCATCAACTCCACGCCAGCAAGCTATTTTCTGGCGCCGTACTACTGGTCATATTCATTCATACCACTTGTATTTCACTATCTCTTCGCCGAACTAGTGCACCTATTAGGTGTGTTGGGACACAAGAGACTTCTTGCTTTTGTGGTTGCAGGGTTGCATGAGAGGGATATCTTTGACCTCTTCCTCCCTGAGTTCGATAAACCTTGGTGATCCACTTAAGGGAAAACTTGCTGCTGTTCTACAAACCTCTCCTCTTGGAGGCCCAACACTGTTTTCCATGAATAGAAGCACTCCAGAGACATCAAGCACTTTTCTCGCGCCGCCGTTTCCGGGGAGGAAAGGTAAAGGTACTCACACTCCGGATCTCGGCTACTAAGCTATTTTCCGGCGCCGTTGTAAGCTCCAAGCTATTTCCTTTAGATCCGGCAATTGCATCTTTTTGTTTTCTTGTTACACCATAGGCATTGGAAAACAACAAAAATATGAGAGATCTTTATTTGGGACATGATGTGTTTGAAGAGAGAATTAAGAAACCCATGAACTTTATATGCATGCTAATGGGAATGTTATTACTATGAATGCTTTGAACACCATTGTTGCTAATGCTATGGAAAATTCTAAGCTTGGAGCTGGGTTTGATGAGCATGATATTTTAGTCCCCCCATCGAGGAGAAATTTACTTTGATGATACTTTGCTCCCATTTATGATGATTATAATTATAGTAGTCTTTTGTTACCACCTTATGGAGGATAAATTTGATTATGATTACAATATACCTCCTATTTGATAGCTACTTTGTTGAATTTGCTCCTACTACAATTAATAAGAATATGACTATGCTTATGTTGGGAGTAGTAATTATTTGATGCATGAGACATAAGAATGCTTTAAGTGATAGTTATATTGTTGAGTTTGCTCATGATGCTACTGAAAGTTATTATGAGAGAGGGAAATATGGTTGTAGAAATTTTCATGTTACTAAAACACCTCTCTATGCGCTGAATTGAAGTTACACTTGTTTTGTCTTCCTATGCTTGTTACTTTGATGAACTTGTTTATTTACAAGATTCTTATGCATAGGAAGCATGTTAGACTTAAGTGTAGTTTGAATTTGCCTCTTTGATGCTCTCTTTTGCTTCAACTTCTATTTCTATGTGAGCATCATTAAAACTGTTGAGCCCATCTTAATGGCTATAAAGAAAACATCGGGAGATAACCCATGTGTTTATTTTGCTACAGCACTTTATTTTGTATTTGTGTCTTGGAAATTGTTACTACTGTAGTAACCTCTCCTTATCATGTTTTTGTGCCAAGTAAAGTTTCTATGCTGAGCTGATGTTATATTTGGGATCGCTACGGGAAACAGCATTGCTGTCTGTCACGAATTCTGGCATAAGTCTCTGTAAAAAAATCAAATCTGAAAAATTACGAGCGTGATCCTCAGATATGTACAACTTTCATTAGTTTTTTGAGTTTTTCCATTTAAGCAAGTTAAGTGCCCCTTTCAGGTTCACTTTACCGACTGTTCTGTTTTTGACAGACTCTGCCTTTGTTTCGCATTGCCGCTTTTGCTTTGTTGAATGGGTTTCTTTGTTCCATTAGCCTCAGAGAAAGTTTGCACGTCCAGAAGTGTGAAGAATGATTGTGTCACCTCTGGACATGTTAATTTTGATTATGCACTAACCCTCTCATGAGTTTGCTTGAAGTTTGTGAAGGAGTTTTCAAGGTCAGAGAAGAGGATGATATAATGATCGAGAAGAGTGAAAGGTCTAAGCTTGGGGATGCCCCGGTGGTTCATCCCTGCATATTTTAAGAAGACTCCAGCATCTAAGCTTGGGGATGCCCAAGGCATCCCCTTCTTCATCGACAACTTATCAGGTTTCTTCTAGTGAAACTATATTTTTATTCCGTCACATTCTTATGTACTTTACTTGGAGCGTCTGTTTGTTTTTGTTTCTGTTTTTGTTTGAATAAATGCTTGTGTGTGAGAGAGACACGCTCCGCTGGTTCATATGAACACATGTGTTCTTAGCTTTTAATGTTCATGGCGAAGGTTGAAACTGTTTCGTTAATTGTTATATGGTTGGAAACGGGAAATGCTACATGTAGTAATAAATGTCTTGGATAATGTGATACTTGGCAATTGTTGTGCTCATGTTTAAACTCTTGCATCATATACTTTGCACCTATTAATGAAGAAATACATAGAGCTTGCTAAAATTTGGTTTGCATATTTGGTCTCTGTAAGGTCTAGATAATTCCTAGTATTGAGTAAGGAAGACGGTGGAGAGTCTTATAATGTTTACAATATGTCTTTTATGTGAGTTTTGCTGCACCGGTTCATCCTTGTGTTTGTTTCAAATAACCTTGCTAGCCTAAGCCTTGTATCGAGAGGGAATACTTCTCATGCATCCAAATCCTTGAGCCAACCACTATGCCATTTGTGTCCACCATACCTACCTACTACATGGTATTTCTCCGCCATTCTAAAGTAAATTGCTTGAGTGCTACCTTTAACAATTCAAAAGTTATTACCTCTTATTTGTGTCAATGTTTTATAGCTCATGAGGAAGTATGGTGTTTATCTTTCAATCTTGTTGGCAACTTTCACCAATGGACTAGTGGCTTCATCCGCTTATCCAATAATTTTGCAAAAGAGCTGGCAATGGGATTCCCAGTCCCAAATTAATTAACAAAAATAGACACTCCTCCATGGTATGTGATTGTTGGACGGCACCCGCAGGATTCGGTTAGCCATGGCTTGAGAAAGCAAAGGTGGGGAGGAGTGTCATCATAATAAAACTAAATAAAAAGGCACTCCTTCATGGTATGAGATTGTTGGCAGGCACCCGAGGATTCGGTTAGCCATGGGTTGTGAAAGAAAGGTTGGAAGGAGTGCCACCCAAAAATAAAATAAAATGGGAGCCGCTCTTTGAAGGTTTGTCTGGCAAGGGGGTTAGAGTACCCGCTACCATTCGTTGACAATAACAAACACCTCTCAAAACTTTATTTTTATGCTCTCTTTATGTTTTCAAAATAAAAGCTCTAGCACAAATATAGCAATCGATGCTTCCTCGCGAAGGACCTTTCTTTTTACTTTTATGTTGAGTCAGTTCACCCATCTCTCTCCACCTCAAGAAGCAAACACTTGTGTGAACTATGCATTGATTCCTGCATACTTGCATATTGGCACTTATTATATTACTTTACTGACAACTATCCATGAGATATACATGTTGAGGTTGAAAGCATCCGCTGAAACTTAATCTTCCATTGTGTTGCTTCAATACCTTACTTGAATTATTGCTTTATGAGTTAACTCTATGCAAGACTTATTGATGCCTGTCTTGAAAAGGTGCTATTCATGAAAAGTCATTGCTTTATGATTCAGTTGTTTACTCATGTCATTACCTTTACTTTGATCGCTGCATTCATTACATATGTTTACAATAGTATGATCAAGATTATGATGGCATGTCACTCCAGAAATTATCCTTGTTATCGTTTGCCTGCTCGGGACGAGCAGAACTAAGTTAGATGATGATACGCTCAACGACGATAATTTATTATGTTCCATGCTACATTATTGATGATATCTACATGTTTTATACACATTATATGTCGTATTACGCATTTTCTGGAACTAACTTATTGACGAGATTCCGAAGGGCCAGTTCCTGTTTTCTGCTGTTTTTGGTTCCAGAAATCCTAGTAATGAAATATTCTCGGAATCGGACGAAATCAATTCCCAGCATCCTATTTTTGGACGAAGTTTCCAGAACACCCGAGAGTCACAGAGGAGGGGTCCTGTGGGCCCCGTACGACAGGGTGGCGTGCCAGGGCTGGGCCCGCCGCCCCTTAGTGTGTCACTGGTCAGCCCTCCGACTCCGCCTCTTTGCCTATTTAAAGGTCCCCTGACCTAAAACCCGATACGAATCAAGCCACGGCACGCGAAACCTTCCAGAGCCGCCGCCATCGCGAAGCCAAGATCTGGGGACAGGAGTCTCTGTTCCGGCACGCCGCCGGAACAGGGAAGTGCCCCCGGAAGGCTCCTCCATCGACACCGCTGCCATCTCCACCGCCATCTTCATCACCACTGCTGCTCCCATGAGGAGGGAGTAGTTCTCCATCGAGGCTCGGGGCTGTACCGGTAGCTATGTGGTTCATCTCTCTCCTATGTACTTCAACACAATAATCTCAGCTGCTTTATATGATTGAGATTCATATGATGATGTTTGTGGAATCTAGATGTCATTATGCTAGTCAAGTGGGTTTTACTTATGTGATCTCCTGAGACTCCTTGTCCCACGTGTGTAAAGGTGACAGTGTGTGCACCGTGTGGGTCTCTTAGGCTATATTTCACGAAATACTTATTCACTGTTATGAATGGCATAGTGAAGTGCTTATTTATATCTCTTTATGATTGCAATATGTTTTGTATCACAATTTATCTATGTGCTACTCTAGTGATGTTATTAAAGTAGTTTTATCTTCCCGCATCTGCAATGGTGACAGTGTGTGCATCCGTGCTAGTACTTGGCGTAGGCTATGATTACGATCTCTTGTAGATTATGGAAGTTAATCATTGCTATGATAGTATTGATGTGATCTATTCCTCCTACATGTGTGAAGGTGACACTGTGTATGCTATGTTAGTACTTGGTTTAGTCGTGTCGATCTTTTATGCACTCTAAGGTTATTTAAATATGAATATTGAATTGTGGAGCTTGTTAATTCGGGATTGAGGGTTCGTGTAATCCTACGCAATGTGTTCATCATCCAACAAGAGAGTGTAGAGTAGTTTTATTATGTGTTATGTGATCAAAGCTGAGAGTGTCCACTAGTGGAAGTCTAATCTCTAGGCCTTGTTCCTAAATATTCTATCGCTGCTTGTTTACTATTTTACTGCGTTACTACTGCGATGTTTACTTTCTACAATATTACTACCATCAACCGCACGCCAGCAAGCTATTTTCTGGCGCCGTACTACCGCTCATATTCATTCATACCACTTGTATTTCACTATCTCTTCGCCTCGAACTAGTGCACCTATTAGGTGTGTTGGGGACACAAGAGACTTCTTGCTTTGTGGTTGGAGGGTTGCATGAGAGGATATCTTTTGACCCTCTTCCTGAGTTCGATAAAACCTTGGGTGATCCACTTAAGGGAAAACTTGCTGCTATTCGGCAGAATTGCGTCCTCTTACTATGCTACAAGATGAAGTCATGGTACCTGTAATTTTAAACCCTAGCGGGGAAGATGCCGAGCCGGTGGCGCGCCTTTCCAAGGTCGTCGATCTGCGGGGGGGCTTCGCGCGCGGTCGGCGGCGTCGAGATGCGAAACAACCACCGGCGGCGACGGACGTGCCGGCAACAACCGCCGACGGCCGGGCCGGCAGAACAGTCGATCAGATCTCTAGTGCCGATGAAACGAGGCATGCACTGATACGTCTCAAACGTATCCATAATTTCTGATGTTCCATGCTAGTTTTATGACAATACCTACATGTTTTGTTCACACTTTTTATCGTTTTGAGCATTTTCCCGAACTAACCTATTAACAAGATGCCACAGTGCCGCTTCCTGCTGTTGTTTTTGGTTCCGTAAAGGCTGTTCGGCAATATTCTCTTTAATTCGACGAAACCAAGACCCAACATCATAATTCACCGAGACGGACCAGGGCACCGAAGTGAGCTGGAGGGCCAGGGGGCCCACACCACCTCGGCGGCGCGGCTTTCAAGGAGGGGCGCGCTGTGGGTGGGGAGTGCCCACTCGCACCCCCTCGCGCCGCCTCTTGCCTATTTAACCCTCGTGACCTAAATATTTGGTACGGATTGATGAAACTCAGAAAACATCCAGGGCGCCGCCGCCATCGCGAAACTCCAATTCGGGGGACAAAATCTCTGTTCTGGCACTGTCGGACGGGGAAGTGCCCCCGGGAGCCATCTCCATCGACACCACCGCCATCTTCATCGCCATCGCTGCCTCCCATGATGAGGAGGGAGTAGCCTCCCCTGGTGACAAAGGATTAATTTGTCAATGCCTACTGATTGTAGACTAGGTTTTGTTGGAAGTAGAGGGCAAGTAGATCTTGAAGGTTTCTCAACCGAAAAGTACTCGCTGATTATGAAAACTAGGTTCATGGACAATAGATTCGATCTTTTCTTTGTCCCTCGACTCCCCCATATATAGGAGGCGGAGCCGAGGTACAAGTTACAGAGTTCGGGAGGGTTTCGTATCCAACCCGTAAGATTACAAGTCTCTATATTTCCTAATACAATCTATCTTTCCTTAACACTAGATAGGCTTCCGAATCTTCTTATTCTTCGAGTCTTGGCCTTCAGTAAACCCCGGGTACTATCTTTGGCAGGCCCATTGGGGATGCCTATGTCAAGAGTCTCCAGATTTTTCTTGAATCGAAGAATCAGGGAAAATCTCCAACTTTACTAATTACATAACCTTTCGACATGCAACATTATTTTAGGACAGGATAACGGTAGTTGCAAGCGTCTATCCGACTGACCAGGTACTAGTTAATCAGCTTCTTAGTGGCAATCCGCAAAACCTACTTCAAGATCACGCCCCTGATCTCGGGATACTGGTGTAAACTTCGACAGTGTGCCGCTTAAGGTCTTACTACTGTTTATGTCCTACTATTTATCGTACTAACGCGTCTGCTAGATTTTTCTTCAGATTCGTTGATACGGAAAAATTATAATCCATTGGCCGAGACGGAAAGCACGTCATTTAACGGATCCGGGGTCTTACCTTCGCAAAGTTTTGCGGCATTCAGAGATTTATTCGCGACGCGCTCCGAGAATATATTGTCGAGTGCTTTTCGGCTGTTGGAATAGCACATTTTATCGAGTCATATTTGATGACTTATTTTGTCTTTCTCGATGGGAGTGACAGAGAGTTATCCGTATAACTCGGAAATATATCACTGCTTCTTTCTTTTTGATCGAATTCATCCCGGCATGCGAACAGCATTCTATGGAGTAGTTCTCGAGGCTGCCCAAGAACTTGTGCTTGGATGTAGGCTCCACGAATTAATATCCCCTCTCGCTATATTGGTAATCTTTCTCGAGATTTTTATATCTATCGGGTGCGCGATCAGCGCTCCCGATGGGAGTAGCCTCGAGGCTATGAACAAATGCTTGATTGGTCATAGGCTCGCCATTTCTATCTTAAGGCCTCCTAAGTTTTCTTTTTCCAGAAGTAGCCTCTGAGCATTTGGGCAAAAACTTGTATTTGATCAAAGGTTCTCGAAAATAGTCTTTCATTGTCGATATTTTCACCAGGCTTCTTAATGGCTTTTCTTGTACCTCAGTGACGTCATTATTTGATGATA
The DNA here is from genome assembly GCA_030979885.1 of Lolium multiflorum. Lineage (NCBI taxonomy): Eukaryota > Viridiplantae > Streptophyta > Magnoliopsida > Poales > Poaceae > Lolium > Lolium multiflorum. The sequence goes on along the minus strand of JAUUTY010000957.1, from coordinate 110,416 downwards.
GTCACGATTCCCGTATTGGAAACATGCGAAACGTTCCTCTCACAAATGTAGTCCAGACATTCTCCAGCCGATGGACACGTCGTGCAAGTGGGGGACACATGTTCTCCCCTTTTTCTGGCGCACGTTACTGTGTCGCCTGTCTCTTCTTTTCTCAGTGAAAATCCATTTTTACCCTTGTCCACGTGATCCATTTCACGCCGTAATTTTTCTATCCAACGGTTGCGTCGACCACCGCACCTCTATTTAATCTCCATCATCTTTCCTTCACAATTTTGTCACGCCATCTGCGCCTCTGCCAAAAATCCTCCATTGCGCTCATTGCTTTGTGCGCTCCTCCAAGCTCGTGTTGTTCTGCTCCATTCGAGTGGAAATCATCATCTCATGGCTACGACTCAGCCTAGCGCTCTCCAACAATCCCAATGGCCACTCCCATGATCTCGAGTGGGAGAGGATCCAGATCTCCAACCAGGATATGAACCTGCTGGAGGTTGGGGTTCACCAAGAAGAAGGATGCACTGCGCTTCCCCCGCGCGGGGGAGTTGATACGTCCAATTTGAATCACTATTTTATATCATAATTTGCCGTTATTCATTGATATATTTCATATTTAGAGATGATACTTATGTTATTTCACCTATTTTGCATGTTTCATGGACCATGAGAATTATTCACCGGAGTCAGATTCTCACGAAAAGCACCACAAAGACACCACATTTCCAAGATCAACACTGACGCATAATTATATTGCACCCTATTTTTCCTAAGACGAAGGAGCTGTAAGGAGCCGAGGGGCCACTAAGGGCCCCCCCATAGGCCGGGCGCGCGGGCCTAGGCCTGGCCGCGCCGCGTCTTGTGGGGAGGGGGCCCACAGCCCCTCTCGCCTCCTTCGCGTACTTCTTCGTCCCGAAACCTAAGCTCCCCTGGGAGTTACGGGAGAATTGAGCAGAGGCCGCCTAGCGGCTGAAAACACCAGAGAGAAAGAGCTTCCGGCGGGCAGGAATCGCCGGGGGAAATTTCCTCCGAGAGGGAAATCGACACCATCGCCATCGCCATCGAGCTGGACATCATCGCCATCATCATCATCTTCCATCATTCCCATCATTTACACCGCCATCTCCACTGCCGATCTGCCACCGCTGTAACGATTTGCTGACTTGATTGTTTGATAGGGGAAACTCTCCTGGTATTGATTTATTGTTGATGCTATTGAGTGAAACTATTGAACCAAGGTTTATTGTTTAGATTGTTATTCATCATCATATCACCTCTGACTGTTCCATATGATGTCTCGTGAGTAGTCCGTTTAGTTTTGAGGACATAGGTGAAGTCTAAATGTTAGTAGGAATTATTGTTGAGTAGTATTCAATGCTATGATATTTAAGTTGTGGTGTTACTCTTCTAGTGGTGTCATGTGAACATCGATCACATGATACTTCACCTTATAGCCTAGGGAGTACATCTTGTATTCGTTTGAGCACTGTGTTGCTTGAGTGACACAAAGAACCTAAACCCCTCAAGTAGTATATTTCCTGGCAAGGTGGAGGGATAGCAGACTCGTAGCTTAAGGCTGTGGTTAGATTTATCTTAATTACTTTATTGTATTTGCGATGCTTGCAAGGGGTATAATCACAAGTAGTGTATTAGTCCTAGGAAGGGCGGCAGATTAGCACAGGTTCACCCACACAACACTTATCAAAACAACGGAAGATTAATCAGTCGTATGAAGCGAAGCACTAGACTAAATCCCCGTGTCCTCAAGAACGTTTGGTCACTAAATAAACAAACCGGCTTGTCCTTTGTGTTAAAAAGGATTGGGCCACTCGCTGCAATTATTTCTCTCGCATTTTATTTACTTGTACTTTATTTATCTCTGCTATATCAAAACCCCTGAAAACTTGTCTGTGAGCATTTACAGTGAATCCTCCATCGAAACTGCTTGTCAACACCTTCAGCTCCTCGTTGGGTTCTACACTCTTATTTATCGAAAGTACCACGATACACCCCCTATACTTGTGGGGTCATCAAGACTATTTTCTGGCCCGGGGAGTGAAGCGCTATTGGTAAGTGGAATTGGTAAGGAAACTTTTACTGTACGTGCTGATTTTGTTTCTGCCTGCTGCTATAAGTCATTATGGAGAGATCCTCCCTTGAATTTCTATTTGGGAAATCTACTACTACTGCAACGGTAGTGGATGAGGCGCCAGGTGAGGAAGTAATACCATATAAAATACCTATGAAATTATTGAACGTGTTGTGGATAACCGCTACGAAGGGGATGGAACTGTTCATCCTGAGATCATTTACTGTTTTTACATGAATTATGCGGGTTATTCCAAATGTGCAAGTATTTCAATGGATGAAGTTAGGAAGAAATTATTTGTTATGTCGCTATCTGGTAAAGCGGCGCATTGGTATAAACTGCTGAAGGATGGGCGTTCTCTTGATTGGAAGGATATTGTGCCTCTATTTTACTCTAAATTCTATCCTCCAAGTGAAATTCACAAAGACCGCAACCGTATATATAACTTCTGGCCTCATGATGGAGAGAGTATTGCAGCATGGGAGAGATTGAAGTCCTTAATGCTCAAATGCCCCATTCATGAGCCCTGGTAATATTATTATTGACAATTTCAAGACTGTCTTTTCAAGATAAAACCTTGCTGGATACCTTGTTCTGGATCATTCACGCGTAATAAAGAAGAGTTTAAATGGGACCTTCTTGATCGAATCCAAGAAAATACTGAAGGATGGGAGAATGACAAAGGTAGAGTGTCAGGTATAAATTATGATTATGAATGCATTGAAACTTTTATGGATACTGATGAATATCATAATATAAGTGCTACATATGGTCTTGACTCTCAAGTTGTTGCAAATATTTATAAAGCCTTTGCCTCTCATTTTGAATTGCCTAGGAAGAATTTTGATAAGTATCATGAACCATATAAAGATAAAGTTGATTCGCCTAAAGGCAAATGTGTTGAAATTAAAACTGTTGATCATGTTCTGCCTGAAGCTTATATTGAAAAACTTCTGCTAAAATGAAGGAGTACTCTGTTATAACTAGTGTAGTTAATAAAAGTGCAAAGAAACCCATAGAACCCGAAGAACAAATAAAAGTTGAACCTGTCGTTGCAATAGTTAAAGATCTTGTGATTGAAAATGTAGAAGATGGTCATATTATTTTTTATGAAGATGCTTCTAATATTGTTTCGCATCCTAATAAGTCTATGAAAGCCAGTGTTCCTGTGCTCTCTGTTCAAATTGGTGATCATTGCTATTATGGTTTATGCGACATTGGTGCAAGTATTAGTGCCATTCCTTATGAGCTCTACACGGAAATTATGCATGAAATTGGTTCTTGTGAACTTGAAGATATTGATGTGGTTATTCGGCTAGCCAATAGAGAAACTATCTCTCCCATTGGTATTGTTCGAGATGTTGAAGTTCTATGTGGTAAGATTAAATATCCTGCTGACTTTTTAGTACTTGGTTCTGCTGCTAGTAAGTCTTGTCCTATTATTTTTGGTAGACCTTTTCTAAATACATGTGGAGCTATTATAGATTGCAAGAAAGAGAAAATTGTTACTAAATTTGCTGGTGAATCTTATGAGTTTAACTTCTCTAAATTTTCCAAAACTCCTTATAAAGCTGATTTGCCTAATGATGATTTTAGAGTTGAACAATGTGCATCTATTGCTCTTGCTCCTAATAATCCTTTTGTGCCATAAGATTTGGAGAATAGTGAGAGTGAAGTTTTTTGGGAAGAAAGGGATGAGCTTGATGAAATTTTCCTTCATCAACCTATTCTTAAACATTGACTTACCGGTTGAAGATCTAGGTATAACACCACCACCAAAGGAAGATCCCGTTTTTGATTTGAAACCATTACCTGATAATCTTAAGTATGCTTATATTGATGATAAGAAAACATATCCTGTTATTATTAGTGCTAAGCTTTTAGATATTTCCGAGGAAGAAAGGTTATTGGAAATATTGAAGAAACACCTGCAGGAGTCATTACACTTTGGATGGATTTCTCCTGCTATTTGCCAACATGCTATTAATATAGAAGATGGTGCAAAACCTGTTGTTGAACATCAGCGTCATCTAATTCCCAAGATGAAGGATGTGGTAAGAAATGAGGTATTAAAACTTCTTGAAGCAGGTATTATATATCCTATTGCGCTGATAGTAGATAGGTTAGTCCTGTGCATTGTGTTCCTAAGAAAGGAGGTATAACTAGTGCATAATGATAATGATGAGCTTATTCTCAAAGAGTAGTTGTAGGGTATAGAATGTGTATTGATTTTCGAAAAGTTAACAATTACTATGAGATAATTACCCTCTTTTACCTTTTATTGATCAAATGTTAGAAAGGTTGTCTAAAAATACTCATTTTTGTTTTCTTGATGATTATTCTGGGTTTTCACAAATCGCTGTTAAAGCAAGATCAAGAGAAAACCACTTTCACTTGCTGTCCCTATGGAACTTATGCTTATAGGAGTATGCCTTTTGGTTTATGTAATGCTCCTGCTACTTTTCAAAGATGCATGTCTGCTATTTTTCATGGTTTTTGCGAAAGTATTGTAGAGGTGTTCATGGATGATTTTTCTATCTATGGGAATTCTTTTGATAATTGCTTGCGAAACCTTGATAAAGTTTTGCAGAGATGTGAAGAAACTAACCTTGTTCTTAATTGGGAGAAATGCCACTTTATGGTTAATGAAGGAATTGTATTGGGACATAAAATTTCCGAAAGAGGTATTGAAGTTGATAGAGCTAAAGTTGAAGCAATTGAGAAGATGCCCTATCCGAGGGATGTTAAAGGTATTCGTAGTATTCTTGGTCATGCTGGTTTTTATAGGAGGTTTATTAAAGATTTCTCTAAAATTTCAAAGCCTCTTACTAATCTTCTTCAAAAAGATGTACCTTTTGTTTTTGATGATGATTGTAAGGAAGCTTTTGAAACTCTAAAGAAAGCCTTAACAACTGCTCCTATAGTTGAACCTCCTGATTGGAATTTACCTTTTGAAATTATGTGTGATGCTAGTGATTTTGCTGTAGGTGCTGTCCTTGGACAGCGAGTAGATAAAAAATTGAATGTTATTCATTATGCTAGTAAAACCCTAGATGCTGCTCAAAGAAATTATGCTACAACTGAGAAAGAGTTATTAGCCGTAGTTTTTGCATGTGACAAGTTTAGACCCTATATTGTTGATTCAAAAGTCACAATTCATACTGATCATGCTGCAATTAGGTACCTTATGGAAAAGAAAGATGCTAAGCCAAGGCTTATTAGATGGGTTCTTCTTTTGCAAGAATTTGATTTACATATTGTAGATAGGAAAGGTGTTGATAATCCTGTTGCTGATAATTTGTCTAGATTGGAAAATATTGCTTATGATCCTGTTCCTGTTAATGATAGTTTTCCAAATGAACAATTGGCTGCAATAAAGGTGAGCTCGCGAGAGAGCCCTTGGTATGCTGATTATGCTAACTTTATTGTTTCGAAGTATTTGCCTCCAACCTTTTCAGCTCAGCAAAGGAGGAAATTCTTTTATGATTTAAGGCATTATTTTTGGGATGACCCACACTTATATAAAGAAGGAGTGGATGGTATTATGCGAAGATGTGTCCCAGAATATGAACAACAAGAGATATTGAGTAAATGCCATGGTAGTGTTTATGGAGGACATCACGCCGGAGATAGAACCGCACAAAAGGTTCTACAATCAGGTTTTTATTGGCCAACACTTTTCAAGGATGCAAGGAAGTTTATCTTATCTTGTGATGAATGTCAAAGAGTTGGTAATATCTCTAGACGCAATGAAATGCCTATGAATTATACTCTTGTTATTGAACCATTTGATTGTTGGGGATTCGACTTCATGGGTCCTTTCCCTTCTTCAGAAGGTAACACTCATATACTTGTCGTTGTTGATTATGTTACTAAATGGGTAGAAGCTATACCTACAAAAAGTGTTGATGGTGAGACCTCTATAAAAATGCTTGTAGATGTTATATTTCCTAGATTTGGAGTACCTAGATATATTATGACTGATTGATGACCCACAAGTATAGGGGTGTATCGTAGTACTTTCGATAAATAAGAGTGTCGAACCCAACGAGGAGCAGAAGGTGTTGACAAGCAGTTTCGATGAAGGATTCACTATAAATGCTCACAGACAAGTATTCAGGGGGTTTTGATATTGATAAATAAAGTACAAGTAAATGAAAATGCGAGAGAAATAATTGCAGCGAGTGGCCCAATCCTTTTTAGCACAAAGGACAAGCCGGTTTGTTTACTTATAATGACCAAACGTTCTTGAGGACACACGGGATTTTAGTCTAGTGCTTTCGCTTCATGTGGCTAAATAATCTTCATTGTTTTGATAAGTGTTGTGTGGGTGAACCTATGCTAATGCACTGCCCTTCCTAGGACTAATACATACTTGTGATTATACCCCTTGCAAGCATCCGCAACTACAAGAAAGTAATTAAGATAAATCTAACCACAGCCTTAAACTCTAAGATCCTGCGATCCCTCTTGCGTTATACTAACGGGGGCTTAGGTTTCTGTCACTCCGGCAACCCCGCAATTAGCAACCGAATACAAGATGCACTCCCCTAGGCCCATAAATGGTGAAGTGTCGTGTAGTCGACGTTCACACGACACCACTAGAAGAATGACACCACAACTTAAATATCATAACATTGAATATTACTCAACCATAATTCACTACTAGCATTTAGACTTCACCCATGTCCTCAAGAACTAAACGAACTACTCACGAGACATCATATGGAATACAATCAGAGGTGATATGATGATGAATAACAATCTGAACATAAACCTTGGTTCAATGGTTTCACTCAATAGCATCAATAACAAGTAGAGAATAATGCCGGGAGAGTTTCCCCTATCAAACAATCAAGATCCAACCCAAATTGTTACAGCGGTGACGAGGTGCAGATGGCGGTGTAGATGGTGGATATGATGATGATGATGATGGAGATGATGTCCACTTCGATGACGATGGCGATGATGTTGATTTTCCTCCGAGGGGAATGTCCCCGGCGATTCCTGCCCTGGAGAGCTCTCTCTGGTGTTCTCCGCCCCGCAGAGGCGGCTGTAACTCTTCGTGAGGTACCCTCTGTGGCTTAGGTTTTCGGGACGAAGGAGTACGCGAAGAAAAGGAGGCGAAAGGGGCTGTGGGGCCCCCACACCACAAGGTGGCGCGGCCAGGCCATGGGCCGCGCCGGCCTATGGTCTGGGCCCACCTTGGGTCCCCTCTTCTCCCCCTTCTGGCTCCCTCCGTCATCTGGAAAAATAGATTTTGGTATAATTTTCTTCCACGGTTGATCTTCCGAAATATTGCGTTCTGACGGTGCTTTTTCCAGCAGAATCCTGGCTCCGGTGCTTGATCCTCCAATAATGATGAAACGTGCAAAATAGATGAAATAACATAAGTATTGTGTCCCAATATGAAATATATCAATGAATAACAGCAAATTATGATACAAAATAGTGATGCAAATTGGACGTATCAACCCCCCAAGCTTAGACCTCGCTTGTCCCCAAGCGAAACTGAGCTCGATAAACAAGACCACATGTTTATGGAGTGAAGAGTCGATAAATAAAATACGGACAAGAAGCATCATATTCATTCACACAAGACATTCTAGTAAACAACTTCCTCATATAACTCATCTTGAAATAAGTAAAGAGAAATCACAAGTAAAGGTGCATAAGAAATCATAGTTGGTGATGGCAAACTTTGTTCTTGGTCAGAGAACTACTAACGGATTGTTCTTATTTAATAAGCAAAGCTTTCATATTAGAATTTATATAGCAGGGCTTTCATTCTCAATCATAACAATCTCCTCATAATCATTGATAACTTTCAAAGTCATATTCATTCAGATAAAATTTGTACTAAACAAGAAAGTATAAAGGACATAATTAGCTCAATCATAGCATAAATGATTGGTTCACAACAACTCAATTGCTTGCTTAAGACAGAGGGAAATAGGTTTACTGACTCAACATAAAAGTAAAAGATATGCCCTTTGCAGAGGGAAGCAGGGATTAAATCATGTGCTAGAGCTTTTAAGTTTTGAAATCATATAAAGAGCATAAAAGTAAGATTTTGAGCGTGTTTGTTGTTGTCAACGAATGGTAGCGGCACTCTAACCCCCTTGCCAAACGAACCTTCCAAGAGCGGCTCCCATGAGGGACGGCATCTCTACCAGCAAGGTAGATCATCCCTCTTCTCTTTTGTTTACACATGAGTTTTAGTTTGACACCCCAACCTTGGCTTTCTCAATCCATGGCTAACCGAATCTCGGGTGCCTTCCAACATTCACATACCATGGAGGAGTGTCTATTGCAAAATTAAGTTGCTTAACTAAATCAGAGCAAACATGTGAAGAGAATTATTAATGAAAGTTATTAATTGGGGCTGTGGAACCCTGCTAGCTCTTATTGCAAAATTATTGGATAAGTGATGTGCCACTAGTCCATTGGTGAAAGTCCGCCCAACAAGATTGAAAGATAAAACACCACATTTCCTCATGAGCTATAAAACATTGACACAAATAAGGAGTAATATGAATAATTTAAAGGTAGCACATGAAGTATTTACTTGGAATGGCAGGAAACCATGTAGTGTAGAAGGGTGACACCAAATGGCATAGGTTTATTCAAGGTTATGGATGTATGAGGAAGCATTCCCCTCTCGATAAGTGTCTTGGCTAGCAAGGTTTGATAGCAAGCATAAAGGTTGAGGGAAACAAACAAATATGCATATGATAGAACAATCATGCATCTTTCTCATAAGCACAAGCAACTTTAACTTCATACTAAACTCATTAGCATAGAGATAATAGAGTAATATATCTAAGTGTATTTCTCTCTTCTATTTAAACATCAGGGTGTTGTTGCTATTGACCAATGCTAAGTTTGCCAAAACCAAATAGATTTACTTGATGCTCCCAAAGTGATATCAATACTCATGTCAAGAGTAATCATATAATGGAGATTGCAAACTAAAATAAGGTGTGCAAAAAGTAAATGATAAGACTTCTCATTAATATTCCATAACGATAACTCACACCAACGGATACATAGATAACCAACTAAGAGAGATACTTCCACATTGCATACTATTCCATATAATAACTTCCCTACTCATGATATGACACTACTTGATAGTAAAAGATAAAGGTAGTGATGATGTGATACCGGCACTCCCCCAAGCTTGGAACAAACCAAGGGGATGCCAATACCGATGATGAATTACTCCTTCGGTGATGATGGTGTTGCCGTCATCAGACTTCCATGGAAGAGGCCCTCCATCAACAAAAGACATCTTGGTCTCCGGAAACCTGAAACTAGCAGCATGACTTATGCGCTTAAACCTGTTTTCATACTCACAGTTTTGATTATGAACATCATAGAGTTGAGCTTGGAGTTTGTTGGTGGTGTCGTGAAGTGAGAAGATATCGTCCCACAACTTCGCAGTCTCCTTCTTGTGTCCATCAATGAGTTCAGACACAATCTTGTGAAAGATGTCCACTTCACGCTCAGCCATCTTCTTGTAGTTGAAGACCTCTTGTTCCAGTTTCTCCATCCTGTCTTCCAAACTCCCTTCTCCCTTAGGACCCTGGACATCTTTGATCTGCAACTCTCCATCCACGAGCAGCAATTCTTTGGGGTGCATCTTCAGCTCGTTCATGTACGGGTTGACGACGTCCTCAAAGAAGTTGTCCTTCTGAGTTCCCGACGAGGACATGGTGGATCTAGATCCGAAGCAGATCCTGGCAGAAACAGCTCGAAACAAAACACGACGAGAAAACGATATACGGACCTCCAGGGGTCCGGGGGATTATATAGCAAATATTTTTACGATAAAAGGAAGGTTCCAGGCCGAAAACGAGTAGAAAAGGGGCGACGAGGGGCTGTCCCCATAGGTCGGCGCGGCCAGGGTGGGGCCCGCGCCGGCCTATGGTGACGGGCCCTCGCGCGTCTTTTCCACTCCGTTTCGATTCCGTAATTTTTTATATTTTCCAAAAACAGCAAAAATATTGTTCGGAAAGGTAAACGCGGACTTTTTATTACCTGTATTGTTACCTATTCAAAGTCGAGTTCTGGCGGACTGTCAATTTGTCCTTTGATGAAAGCCTCCGGTGTTTCCACTTGAATAATATCAACATCAACATTATAAGAATCACCCGAGATATAATGCTTGAGTCTTTGTCCATTCACCACTTGTGTGGCATTGCCTTGGAGAGAGCTAATTTTAATTGCTCCTGAACGATACACCTCCTCAACAACATATGGTCCTTCCCATTTCGAGAGTAATTTCCCTGCAAAGAATCTGAGACGAGACCGATACAATAGGACTTTATCCCCAATATTAAACTCTCTTTTGATAATCCTTCTATCATGCCATTTCTTAACTTTTTCTTTAAAGAGTTTAGCATTTTCATAAGCTTCACTTCTCCATTCATCTAGAGAACTTAATTGCAGCAACCTCTTATTACCGGCTAGTTTCGGATCTTTATTTAGTTCTCTAACAGCCCAATAAGCTTTGTGCTCTAGTTCTAAAGGTAAATGACAAGCTTTTCCATAAACCATTTTATAAGGTGACATTCCCATAGGATTTTTATAAGCAGTTCTATAAGCCCATAGTGCTTCCTTCAATTTGCTAGCCCAATTCTTTCTAGATTTATTAACAGTCTTTCCCAAAATGGATTTAATCTCTCTATTTGATAATTCTACTTGACCACTAGTTTGAGGGTGATAAGCAGAAGCAATTCTATGATTAATACCATACTTAGCAAGAGTTTTTCTAAAACCTCCATGAATAAAATGAGAACCTCCATCAGTCATAATATATCTAGGTACTCCAAACCTAGGAAAATAATATCTAAAAGCATTTTTAAAGAGGTCTCACCATCAGCACTTTTTGTAGGTATAGCTTCTACCCATTTAGTAACATAATCAACAGCGACAAGTATATGAGTGTTACCTTCTGAAGAAGGGAAAGGACCCATGAAGTCGAATCCCCAACAATCGAATGGTTCAATAACAAGAGTATAATTCATAGGCATTTCATTGCGTCTAGAGATATTACCAACTCTTTGACATTCATCACAAGATAAGATAAACTTCCTTGCATCTTTGAAAAGTGTTGGCCAATAAAAACCTGATTGTAGAACCTTTTGCGCGGTTCTATCTCCAGCGTGATGTCCTCCATAAACACTACCATGACATTTACTCAATATCTCCTGTTGTTCATATTCAGGAACACATCTTCGCATAATACCATCCACTCCTTCTTTATATAAGTGTGGGTCATCCCAAAAATAATGCCTCAAGTCATAAAAGAATTTCCTCCTTTGCTGAGCTGAAAAGGTTGGAGGCAAATACTTCGAAACAATAAAGTTAGCATAATCTGCATACCAAGGGCTCTCTCGTGAGCTCACCTTTATTACAGCCAATTGTTCATTTGGAAAACTATCATTAACAGGAACATGATCATAAGCAATATTTTCCAATCTAGACAAATTATCAGCAACAGGATTATCAGCACCTTTCCTATCTATAATATGTAAATCAAATTCTTGCAAAAGAAGTACCCATCTAATAAGCCTTGGCTTAGCATCTTTCTTTGTCATAAGGTATCTAATTGCAGCATGATCAGTATGAATTGTGACTTTTGAATCAACAATATAGGGTCTAAACTTGTCACAAGCAAAGACTACAGCTAACAATTCCTTTTTAGTTGTAGCATAATTTCTTTGAGCAGCATCAAGAGTCTTACTAGCATAATGAATAACATTTAATTTTTTATCTACTCGCTGTCCAAGAACAGCGCCTACAGCAAAATCACTAGCATCACACATAATTTCAAAAGGCAAATTCCAATCAGGAGGTTCGACTACAGGAGCAGTTGTTAAGGCTTTCTTTAGAGTTTCAAAAGCTTCCTTACAATCATCATCAAAAACAAAAGGTACATCTTTTTGAAGAAGATTAGTAAGAGGCTTTGAAATTTTAGAGAAATCTTTAATAAATCTCCTATAAAACCCAACATGACCAAGAACACTACGAATACCTTTAACATCCTCGGATAGGGCATCTTCTCAATTGCTTCAACTTTAGCTCTATCAACTTCAATACCTCTCTCGGAAATTTTATGTCCCAATACAATTCCTTCATTAACCATAAAGTGGCATTTCTCCCAATTAAGAACAAGGTTAGTTTCTTCACATCTCTGCAAAACTTTATCGAGGTTTCAAGCAATTATCAAAAGAATTCCCATAGACAGAAAAATCATCCATGAACACCTCTACAATACTTTCGCAAAAACCATGAAAAATAGACATGCATCTTTGAAAAGTAGCAGGAGCATTACATAAGCCAAAAGGCATACGCCTATAAGCATAAGTTCCATAGGGACAAGTAAACGTGGTTTTCTCTTGATCTTTAGCTCTAACAGCAATTTGTGAAAACCCAGAATAACCATCAAGAAAGCAAAAATGAGTATTTTTAGATAACCTTTCTAGCATTTGATCAATAAAGGGTAAAGGGTAATGATCTTTCTTAGTAACTTTATTAACTTTTCGAAAATCAATGCACATTCTATACCCTACAACTACTCTTTGAGGAATAAGCTCATCATTATCATTAGGCACAACAGTCATTCCTCCTTTCTTAGGAACACAATGCACAGGACTAACCCATCTACTATCAGCAATAGGATATATAATACCAGCTTCAAGAAGTTTTAATACCTCGTTCCTTACCACCTCTTTCATCTTCGGAATTAGACGACGTTGATGTTCAACAACAGGCTTTGCATCATCTTCCATATTAATAGCATGTTGGCAAATAGAAGGAGAAATCCCTTTCAAATCATCAAGAGTATAGCCAATAGCTCCTCGGTGTTTCTTCAATATTTCCAATAACCTTTCTTCCTCAATCTCTGAAAGCTTAGAACTAATAATAACAGGATATATTTTCTTATCATCAATATGAGCATATTTAAGATTATCAGGTAAAGGCTTTAAATCAAAAACAGGATCTTCCTTTGGTGGCGGTGTTGTACCCAAATCTTCCACCGGTAAATCATGCTTGAGAATAGGTTGGCGAAGAAAAATTTCCTCAAGCTCATCTCTTTCTTTCCTAAAAGCTTCACTTTCACTATTCTCCAAATGTTGCTGCAAAGGATTATTAGGAACAAGAACAATAGATGCACACTGCTCCATTTTAAAATCATTACTAGGCAAGTCAACTTTATAAGGAGTTTTGGTAAATTTAGAAAAGTTAAATTCATAAGGTTCACCAGCAAATCTAGTCAAAATTTTCTCTTTCTTACAATCTATAATAGCTCCACAAGTATTTAGAAAAGGTCTACCAAAAATGATAGGACAATGATCACTAGCAGCAGAACCAAGTACCAAAAAGTCAGCAGGATATTTAATCTTACCACATAGAACTTCCACATCTCGAACAATACCAATTGGAGAAATAGTTTCTCTATTAGCCAGCTGAATAACCACATCAATATCTTCAAGTTCACAAGAATCAATTTCGTGCATAATCTCCGTATAAAGCTCATAAGGAATAGCACTAACGCTTGCACCAATATCACATAAACCATAATAGCAATGATCACCAATTCTAACAGATAGCATAGGAACACTAACTTGTTTGGGTTTATTAGGATGTGAAACAATATTAGAAGCATCTTCACAGAAAATAATATGACCATCCTCCACATTTTCAGTCACAAGATCTTTAACTATTGCAACAACAGCAGGTTCAATTTTAATTTGTTCTTCAGGTTCTTTAGGTTTCTTTTCACTTTTATTAACCGCACTAGATATGACAGAGTACTCCTTCATTTTAGCAGGGAAAGGAGTTTTTTCAATATAAGCTTCAGGAATAACATTATCAACAGTTTCAATCACTACACATTTGTTTACAGATGAATCTACGTTATCTTTATACGGTTCATGATACTTATCAAAATTCTTCTTAGGCAATTCATAATGAGAGGCAAAAGCTTTATAAAGATTTGCAACAACTTGGGAATCAAGACCATATGTAGCACTCATATTACGAAATTTATCAGTATCCATAAAAGCTTCAATGCATTTATAATCATAAATTATACCCGATTCTCTATCTTTGTCGTTCTCCCATCCTTCAGTATTTTCTTGGATCCGATCAAGAAGGTCCCTTTTAAACTCTTCTTTGTTGCGTGTAAATGATCCAGAACAAGAAGTATCCAGCAAGGTCTTGTCTTGAAAAGAAAGTCTTGCATAGAAATTATCAATAATAACATTACCAGGAAGCTCATGAATGGGGCATTTGAGCATTAAAGACTTCAATCTCCCCCAAGCTTGGGCAATACTTTCTCCATCATGAGGCCATAAATTATATATGCGGTTCCGATCTTTGTGAATTTCACTTGGAGGATAAAATTTGGAATAAAATAAAGGCACAATGTCCTCCCAATCAATAGAATCACCATTCTTCAGCAATTTATACCAATGCGCCGCTTTACCAGACAACGATATAGTGAATAGTTTCTTTCTAACTTCATTCATAGCAATACCTGCACATTTGAATAACCCGCATAATTCATGCAAAAACAATAAATGATCCCCAGGATGGATAGTTCCATCCCCTTCATAGCGGTTATCCATAACACGTTCAATAATTTTCATAGGTATTTTATATGGTATCACTTCCTCACCTGGCGCTTCATCCACTACCGTTGCAGTAGTAGTAGATTTCCCAAATAGAAATTGAAGAGAAGATCTCTCCATAATGACTTATAGCAGCAGGCAGAAATAAAATCAGCACAAACAGTAAAGGTTTTCCTTACCAATTCCACTTACCAATAGCGCTTCACTCCCCGGCAACGGCGCCAGAAAATAGTCTTGATGACCCACAAGTATAGGGGGTGTATCGTAGTACTTTCGATAAATAAGAGTGTCGAACCCAACGAGGAGCAGAAGGTGTTGGATGCTTTCGATGAGGGATTCACCGTAAATGCTCACAGACAAGTATTCTGGGTTTTGATATTGCAGATAAATAAAGTACAAGTAAATAAAATGCAAGAGAAATAATTGCAGCGAGTGGCCCAATCCTTTTTAGCACAAAGGACAAGCCGGTTTGTTTACTTATAATGACCAAACGTTCTTGAGGACACACGGGGATTTTAGTCTAGTGCTTTCGCTTCATGTGGCTAAATAATCTTCATTGTTTTGATAAGTGTTGTGTGGGTGAACCTATGCTAATGCACCGCCCTTCCTAGGACTAATACATACTTGTGATTATACTCCTCCTTGCAAGCATCCGCAACTACAAGAAAGTAATTAAGATAAATCTAACCACAACCTTAAACTCTGAGATCCTGCGATCCCTCTTGCATCGGTATACTAACGGGGGCTTAGGTTTCTGTCACTCCGGCAACCCCGCAATTAGCAACCGAATACAAGATGCACTCCCCTAGGCCCATAAATGGTGAAGTGTCGTGTAGTCGATGTTCACACGACACCACTAGAAGAATGACACCACAACTTAAATATCATAACATTGAATATTACTCAACCATAATTCACTACTAGCATTTAGACTTCACCCATGTCCTCAAGAACTAAACGAACTACTCACGAGACATCATATGGAATACAATCAGAGGTGATATGATGATGAATAACAATCTGAACATAAACCTTGGTTCAATGGTTTCACTCAATAGCATAACAAGTAGAGAATAATGCCGGGAGAGTTTCCCCTATCAAACAATCAAGATCCAACCCAAATTGTTACAGCGGTGACGAGGTGCGGTGGTGATGGCGGTGTAGATGGTGGAGATGATGATGATGATGATGGAGATGATGTCCAGCTCGATGACGATGGTGATGGCGTCGATTTCCCCCTCCGGGAGGGAATTTCCCCGGCGGATTCCTGCCCGCCGGAGAGCTCTTCTCTCTCTGGTGTTCTCGGCCCCGCAGAGGCGGCTGTAACTCTCCGTGGTAGGTTTTCGGGACGAAGGAGTACGCGAAGAAAAGGAGGCGAAAGGGGCTGTGGGGCCCCACACCACAAGGTGGCGCGGCAGGCCATGGGCCGCGCCGCCTCATGGTCTGGGCCCACCTTGGGTCCCCTCTCCCCCTTCCTGGCTCCCTCCCGTTATCTGAAAAATAGGATTTTTGGTATAATTTTCTTCCACAGTTGATCTTCCGAAATATTGCGTTCTGACGGTGCTTTTTCCAGCAGAATCCTGGCTCCGGTGCTTGATCCTCCAATAATGATGAAACATGCAAAATAGATGAAATAACATAAGTATTGTGTCCCAATATGAAATATATCAATGAATAACATCAAATTATGATACAAAATAGTGATGCAAATTGGACGATGGAGGTTCTCATTTTATTCATGGTGGTTTTAGAAAAACTCTTGCCAAATATGGTATTAATCATAGAATTGCTTCAGCTTATCATCCTCAAACTAGTGGGCAAGTAGAATTATCGAATAGAGAAATTAAAGCTATTTTGGGAAAGACTGTTAATAAATCTAGAAAGAATTGGGCTAGTAAGTTAAAGGAAGCATTGTGGGCTTATAGAACTGCTTATAAAAATCCTATGGGAATGTCTCCTTATAAAATGGTTTATGGAAAAGCTTGTCATTTACCTTTAGAACTAGAGCACAAAGCTTATTGGGTTGTAAGAGAACTTAATAAAGATTTTAAACTTGCCGGTAAGAAGAGGTTGCTACAATTGAGTTCTTTAGATGAATGGAGAAGTGAAGCTTATGAAAATGCTAAACTTTTTAAGGAGAAAGTTAAGAAGTGGCATGATAGAAGAATTATTAAAAGAGAATTTAATGTTGGAGATAAAGTCCTATTGTATCGGTCTCGTCTCAGATTTTTTGCAGGGAAATTACTCTCAAAATGGGAAGGACCATATGTTATTGATGAGGTATATCGTTCAGGAGCAATAAAAATTAGCTCTTTGGAAGGTAACGCCACACAAGTAGTGAATGGACAAAGACTCAAGCATTATATTTCTGGAGATTCTTATAATGAAGATATTGATATTATTCAAGTGATAACTCCGGAAGCTTTCATCAAAGATCAAATTGACAGTTCTGCAGAGTCCGACTTTGAATAGGTAACAGTTTTAGTAATAAAAAGTCCGCGTTTAACTTTCCGAACAATATTTCTGCTGTTTTTGGAAAATATAAAAAATTACGAGATCGAAACGGAGTGGAGGAGACGCGCGAGGGCCCGTCACCACAGGCCGGCGCGGGCCCCACCCTGGCCGCGCCGCCCTATGGTGACAGCCCCTCGGCGTCCCGTTTCCACTCGTTTTCGGCCTGGAACCTTCCTTTTGTCGTAAAAATATTTGCTATATAATCCCCCGGACCCCTGGAGGTCCGTATATCGTTTTCTCGTCGTGTTTTGTTTCGAGCTGTTTTCTGCCAGATATTGTTTTCAGATCTAGAGCCACCATGTCTTCGTCGGAGCCTCCGAAGGACAACTTCTTTGAGAACGTCGTCAACCCGTACATAAGCGAGTTGAAGATGCATCCCAAGGAATTGCTGCTCGTAGATGGAGAGTTGCAGATAGAAGATGTTCGTGGACCTAAGGGAGAAGGAAGCTTGGAGGACAGGATGGAGAAACTAGAACAAGAGGTCTTCACCTACAAGAAGATGGCTGAGCGTGAAGTGGACATCTTCCACAGAATTGTGTCCGAGCTCATTGGTGAACACGAGAAGGAGACTGCAAAGCTGTGGAGCGATATCCTCTCACTTCACAACACCACCAACCAACTTCAGGCGCAACTTTATGATGCTTGGAATCAAAACTGTGAGTATGAAAACAGGTTTAAACGCATTAGCGATGCTGCTAGTTTCAGGATTCCCGAGACCAAGACATCGTTTGTTGATGGAGAGCCTCTTCCCTGGAAGTCTGATGACGAGAAGAATCCACCATCATCGCCACCGAAGGAGTAATTCATCATCGGTATTGGCATCCCCTTGGTTTGTTCCAAGCTTGGGGGAGTGCCGCGGTATCACATCATCACTATCTTTATCTTTTACTATCAAGTAGAGTCATATCATGAGTAGGGAAGTTATCATATGGAATAGTTTGCAGTGTGGAAGTATCTCTCTTAGTTGGTTATCTATGTATCCGTTGGTGTGAGTTATCGTTATGGAATATTAATGAGAAGTCTTATCATTTACTTTTTGCACACCTTATTTTAGTTTGCAATTTCTATTATATGATTACTCTTGACATTAGTATTGATATCACTTTGGGAGCATCAAGTAAATCTATTTGGTTTTGGCAAACTTAGCATTGGTCAATAGCAACAACACCTTGATGTTTGAATAGAAAAGGGAAATACATGTAGATATATTACTCTATTATCTTTATGCTAATGAGTTAGTATTCTGAAGTTAAAATTGCTTGTGCTTATGAGAAAGATGCATGATTGTTTCTATCACATGTATATTTGTTTGTTTCCTCAACCTTTATGCTTGCTATCAAACCTTGCTAGCCAAAAACCTGTATTGAGAGGGAATGCTTCTCATACATCCATAACCTTAGACCAAACCCATGCCATTTGTGTCCACCATAACTACCTACTATGTGGTATTTTGCGCCACTCCAAGTAAATACTTCATGTGCTACCTTTAAATAATTCAAACTATATTACTCCTTATTTGTGTCAATGTTTTATAGCTCATGAGGAAGTATGTGGTGTTTTATCTTTCAATCTTGTTGGGCGGACTTTCACCAATGGACTAGTGGCACATCCGCTTATCCAATAATTTTGCAATAAGAGCTGGCAACGGGGTTCCCAGCCCCAATTAATAACCTCTATTAATAATTCTCTTCACATGTTTTGCCCTGATTTATCAGTAAGCAACTTAATTTTGCAATAGACACTCCTCCATGGTATGTGAATGTTGGAAGGCACCCGAGGATTCGGTTAGCCATGGCTTGTGAAAGCAAAGGTTGGGGGAGTGTCATCCATAATAAAACTAAAATACATGTGTAAACAAAAGAGAAGGGGGATGATCTACCTTGCTGGTAGAGATAACGTCCTTCCATGGGAGCCGCTCTTGGAAGGTCTGTTTGGCAAGGGGGTTAGAGTACCCACTACCATTCGTTGACAACAACAAACACCGCTCAAAATCTTACTTTTATGCTCTTTATATGATTTCAAAACTTGAAAAGCTCTAGCACATGATTTAATCCCTGCTTCCCTCTGCGAAGGGCCTATCTTTTACTTTTATGTTGAGTCAGTAAACCTATTTCCCTCTATCTTAAGCAAGCAATTGAGTTGTTGTGAACCAACCATTTATGCTATGATTTAGTTAATCATGTCTTTTATGCTTTCTTGTTTAGTACAAATTTTATCTGAATGAATATGACTTTGAAAGTTATCAATGATTATGAGGAGATTGTTATGATTGAGGATGAAAGCCCTGCTATATAAATTCTAATATGAAAGCTTTGTTTAGAAGATAAGTACAATCCGTTAGTAGTTCTCTGACCAAGAACAAAGTTTGCCATAACCGTTTATGATTTCCTATGCACCTCTATTTGTGATTTCTCTTTACTTATTTCAAGTTGAGTTATATGAAGAGAATGTTTATTAGAATATCTTGTGTGAATCAATATGATGCTTCTTGTCCGTATTTTATTTATCGACTCTTCACTCCATAAACATGTGGTCTTGTTTATTGAGCTCAGTTTCGCTTGGGGACAAGCGAGGTCTAAGCTTGGGGGAGTTGATACGTCCATTTTGCATCACTATTTTATATCATAATTTGCTGTTATTCATTGATATATTTCATATTTAGAGATGATACTTATGTTATTTCACCTATTTTGCATGTTTCATGATCATTGGAGAATTATTCACCGGAGTCAGGATTCTGCTGGAAAAAGCACCGTCAGGACACCATATTTCTGAAGATCAACAATTGACGGAATTATACGAAAAATCCTATTTTTCCAGAAGACGAAGGGAGCCAAAAGGAGGAGCCGAGAGGGGCCACCATGGCCCCCCCATAGGCCGGCGCGGGCCCAGGCCTGGCCGCGCCGTTGTGGGGAGGGGGCCCACAGCCCCTCTCGCCTCCTCTTCTTCGCGCTCCTTCGTACAGACGCCTCTGCGGGGCGGAGAACACCAGAGAGAAAAGAGCTCTCCGGCGGGCAGGAATCCGCCGGGGAAATTCCCTCCCGGAGGGGGAAATCGACGCCATCGCCATCGTCATCGAGCTGGACATCATCTCCATCATCATCACCATCATCTCCATCATCTACACCGCCATCTCCACCGCTGCATCTCGTCACCGCTGTAACGATTTGGGTTGGATCTTGATTGTTTGATAGGGGAAACTCTCCCGGTGTTGATTACTACTTGTTATTGATGCTATTGAGTGAAACTATTGAACCAAGGTTTATGTTCAGATTGTTATTCATCATCATATCACCTCTGATCATGTTCCATATGATGTCTCGTGAGTAGTTCGTTTAGTTCTTGAGGACATGGGTGAAGTCTAAATGTTAGTAGTGAATTATTGTTGAGTAGTATTCAATGTTATGATATTTAAGTTGTGGTGTTACTCTTCTAGTGGTGTCATGTGAACGTCGACTACATGATACTTCACCTTTATGGGCCTAGGGGAGTACATCTTGTATTCGTTTGCTAATTGTGGGGTTGCCGGAGTGACAGCAACCTAAACCCCCGTTAGTATATCGGTGCAGGAGGGATAGCAGGATCTCAGAGTTTAAGGCTGTGGTTAGATTTATCTTAATTACTTTCTTGTATTTGCGGATGCTTGCAAGGGGTATAATCACAAGTATGTATTAGTCCTAGGAAGGGCGTGCATTAGCATAGGTTCACCCACACAACACTTATCAAAACAATGAAGATTATTTAGCCGTATGAAGCGAAAGCACTAGACTAAAATCCCCGTGTGTCCTCAAGAACGTTTGGTCATTATAAGTAAACAAACCGGCTTGTCCTTTGTGCTAAAAAGGCCACTCGCTGCAATTATTTCTCTCGCATTTTATTTACTTGTACTTTATTTATCTGCTATATCAAAACCCCCTGAAAACTTGTCTGTGAGCATTTACAGTGAATCCTTCATCGAAACCGCTTGTCAACACCTTCTACTCCTCGTTGGGTTCGACACTCTTATTTATCGAAAGTACTACGATACACCCCCTATACTTGTGGGTCATCAAGTACCGGGTTAGTTTCGTTGACCATCTCATCCGCGGTCTCTCCCCCCCTATTCATGAGTTTCTTGCCTTCTTTTGTTTATGGGCTTCAGCTTCACCAGCTGACGCCCAATTCTATCTTGCACGTGTCGATCTTTATCACATTGTGCGAATGCTTTTCTGAGCAATAACTCTAATGATGCTTGTGATATTTTAAATCCACCTACTGAAAGTATTCCGTATAAAATACCCATGAAAATTATTGAACGTGTTGTGGATAACCGCTATGAAGGGGATGGAACTGTTCATCCTGGAGATCATTTACTCTCTTTGCATGAATTATGCGGGTTATTCAAGTGTGCAGGTATCTCTATGGATGAAGTGAAGAAGAAATTATTCTCTATGTCGTTGTCTGGTAAAGCGGCGCATTGGTATAAACTGCTGAAGGATGGGCGTTCTCTTGATTGGAAGGATATTGTGCCTCTATTTTACTCTAAATTCTATCCTCCAAGTGAAATTCACAAAGACCGAAACCGAATATATAATTTCTGGCCTCATGATGGAGAGAGTATTGCCCAAGCATGGGAGAGATTGAAGTCTTTAATGCTCAAATGCCCCAATCATGAGCTTCCTGGTAATGTTATCATTGATAATTTCTATGCAAGACTTTCTTTTCAGGATAAAACCTTGCTGGATACTGCTTGTTCTGGATCATTCACACGCAACAAAGAAGAGTTTAAATGGGACCTTCTTGATCGGATTCAGGAGAATACTGAAGAATGGGAGAATGACAAAGGTAGAGAGTCAGGTATAAATTATGATTATGAATGCATTGAAACTTTTATGGATACCGATGAATTTCGAAATATGAGTGCTACTTATGGTCTTGACTCTCAAGTTGTTGCAAATTTTTATAAAGCTTTTGCTTCTCACATTGAATTGCCTAGGAAGAATTTTGATAAGTATCATGAACCTTTTAAAGACGCTTGCATGAAGGATGAAACTGTTATTAATGATTGCAATGAACATGTTGAAACTTCTGAAAATGCTATTTCCTATAAGCATGTTAATTTTTGTGGAATACATAGACCTTGTGGAATTAATCAAATCGAAGATGAATATTGTATCCATCATAGGAATGAAAAAACTAGAAAGTGGTCTAGGGCTCTAGATGATCTTGGTGAAAAAGTGTGTGCCCTCTATCCTTTTATTTGTGAACTTTGCCATAGAGTTGGTCATTTTAATTTTCAATGCTCCTCCAATGATAATTCGAACCCCATGAGTGCTGCAAATTTGTATTGTGATGATGAAATTATTCCTAATCAGCATGATGAACTTACCTTATTTTTGAAGTGTGAAGAGTTATCAAGAAAATTTTCTTTGTTAGATATTAACGATCTTGATATTGATGATGTCCTGCATGGGTGTCTTTCTTATTGCATTAATAATTGCCATACAAATACTTACATACAAAATATTTTAGAAGATGACACTTTGCCAAAATATGATAGGACCGCTATGTGTTTCAAACTTATTAATGAAAAGAAGGAATCCTCCAAGGTTTCTTCTATTGTTTCTGGAAATAAAGCAGGTTATGTGGAGAAGCCTCTCCCTCCTAAAGAAGGGAACGAGGAGAAGAAGAAGAAGAAGAAGAAGAAGAAGAAGAAGAAGAAGAAGAAGAAGAAGAAGAAGAAGAAGAAGAAGGGGAATAAAAAGAAAGAGGTAACAGCATATCCCCGCGTGTATGAGGTAACAATAGGTAACCGTAAGTATGTTGCTCCTAATGATTATTATGATAATGAATCTGAGTACGATGATCTTCCTATGCCCTTTACCCATATTAGTGATCATGATTTGGAAGAGCACACTACCTTTGATATTGGAAATCTCTTTGGTACTGATTATGAAAGTAATGATGATAGCATTATTCATGTCCCCTCAAACGATGATATTGAAAGCTCTAAGCTTGGGGATGTTGTGCTTGAAGATCCTATATTTGAGACCTCTACTTTTAGTGAAAATGATGATATTACATATTCTGGTTTAGATAATCGCTATAGAGATGGATATGACACATGTTACAATTATCCTTATGAAACTTGTCATAGTTATGATGGGCTTGCCAAAAACCATTCCCTTAGTATGCAACTTGTTTACCATGTTCAAATTCTTAATAATGATCCTGCTCCAATTACTATTAATGAGAAGAGTTTTTCTTATGTCAAAAATAATGATACCCTTATGCATATGAACCATGATAAGAATGTTTTAAGTGATGGTTATATTGTGGATTTCATCAATGATGCTACTGAAAGTTATTATGAGAGAGGGAAACATGGTTGTATGCATCTTAATAATATTAAGTTTCCCCTCTTTATGTTGAGAATCTTGAAGTTACTCGTGTCTTATCTTCTTATGCTTGTCACTTTGTTCTTCATGAATTTATTTGTGTACAAGATTCCTTTTCATAGGAAGAGGGTTAGGCTTAAATTTGCTTCATACTTGCTTTTTGATACTCTCTTTGCTGCGACTCATCCTTATGAAAGCATCATCATTAAAATTGCCGAGCCCATCTTAATGGCTATAAAGAAAGCACTTCTTGGGAGATAACCCATGTGTTTATTTTACTACTGATGTTGTGTCTTGGAAGTTTTTACTACCGTAGCAACCTCTCCTTATCATGTTTTTGTGCCAAGTAAAGTCTCTATGGTAAAGTTGATGCTAGATTTGGATTACTGCGCAGAAACAGATTTGTCGTATCACGAATTCACAGAACTCTCTAGTAGGTAACCGAAAAATCTGAAATTTACGTGCGTGATCCTCAGATATGTACGCAACTTTAATTAGTTTTGAGTTTTTCCATTTGAGCAAGTTAAGTGCCCTGTAAAATTGTCTTTTACGGACTGTTCTGCTTTTGACAGATTCTGCCTTTTATTTCGCATTGCCGCTTTTGCTATGTTGAATGAGTTTCTTTGTTCCATTAACTTTCAGAAGCTTTGTGCAATGTCCAGAAGTATTAAGAATGATTGTGTAACCTCTGAACATGTGAATTTTTATTATGCACTAACCCTCTAATGAGTTTGCTTGAAGTTTGGTGTGGAGGAAGTTTTCAAGGGTCAAGAGAAGAGGATGATATACTATGATCAAGAAGAGTGAAAGGTCTAAGCTTGGGGATGCCCCGTGGTTCATCCCTGCATATTTCAAGAAGACTCAAGTATCTAAGCTTGGGGATGCCCAAGGCATCCCCTTCTTCATCAACTTATCAGGTTTCTTCTATTGAAACTATATTTTTATTCGGTCACATCTTATGTACTTTACTTGGAGCGTCTGTTTGTTTTTTGTTTTGTTTGAATAAATTCATGCTTGTGTGGGAGAGAGACACGCTCCGCTGTTGCATATGAACACATGTGTTCTTAGCTTTACTTTTAATGTTCATGGCGAAGGTTGAAAACTGCTTCGTTCATTGTTATATGGTTGGAAACAGGAAATGCTTCATGTGGTAAATGGTATAATGTCTTGAATAATTTGATACTTGGCAATTGTTGTGCTCATATAGATCATATTTAAGCTCTTGCATCATATACTTTGCACCTATTAATGAAGAACTACATAGAGCTTGTTAAAATTTGGTTTGCATGATTGGTCTCTCTAAGTCTAGATATTTTCTGGTTAAGGTGTTTGAACAACAAGGAGACGATGTAAAGTCTTATAATGCTTACAATATGTTCATATGTGAGTCTTGCTGCACCGTTTTATACTTGAGTTTGCTTCAAACAACCTTGCTAGCCTAGCCTTGTATTGAGAGGGATTCTTCTCGTGCATCCAAATCCTTGAGCCAAAAACTATGCCAATTGTGTCCACCATACCTACCTACCACATGGTATTTCTCCGCCATTCCAAAGTAAATTGCTTGAGTGCTATCTTTAAACAATTCAAAAGTTATTACCTCTTATTTGTGTCAATGTTTTATAGCTCATGAGGAAGTATGTGGAGTTTATCTTTCAATCTTGTTGGGCAACTTTCACCAATGGACTAGTGGCTTCATCCGCTATCCAATAATTTTGCAAAAAGAGCTGGCAATGGGGTTCCCAGCCCCAATTAATTAACTTTCATAAATTTACAAATAGACACTCCTCCATGGTATGTGATTGTTGGTCGGCACCCGAGGATTCGGTTAGCCATGGCTTGAGAAAGCAAAGGTGGGGAGGAGTGTCATCTAAATAAAACTAAAATAAAAAAGGCACTCCTTCATGGTATGAGATTGTTGGCAGGCACCCGAGGATTCGGTTAGCCATGGTTTGTGAAAGCAAGGTTGGAAGGAGTGCCACCCAAAAATAAAATTTCATGAGATGCATCTCCATATATTTTTCAATGTGGAAGCTGCAGATGCGATGCGACACACCAGAAAATACTTCGCCGATTGCGGCGATCATCGCGGCATCTGCATCCGTGATTACTGCCTTTGGCTTCTGTTGACACATCGCTTTGAGGAAAGTCTTTAGAAGCCAAACATATGTTTGTTCATTCTCACTTGAAAGGATGGCACACCCAAAAACCGTTGTCCTACGGTGGTTGTTCAAGCCCACAAAAGGAACAAATGGCATCTTATATTTATTCATCTTGTATGTGCTATCAAACACCAGCACATCTCCGTAGTCCTGGTAATCCCTACGTGACTGGGAATCACACCAGAACATGTGCTTCAGACGGCCTTTTTCATCAACGTCATATTCAAAGAAAAATTCAGGGTCCCTCTTTTTCCTCTTTGACATAATGCGGATGGCTGTGGTAGCGTCACCGTCGAAAAGCAGCCTCCTCCTCTCCCTAGAGCACATGTTGTACAAATCCTTTCTTGTGAATCCAACACCAGCAAATGAACCGGAGCCTGCAATGAATTTTCTCATAATGAGGTGCTTCCTGATCCCCATGGATCCCATTGATAATATCTCAGATCTCTGCGCGTCGTTGATCGTCCTATGGGACCGAAGAAACGGAGTCTGACATGGTTCAGCTGGGTCATGGTTATGTTTGTCACGAAAATCTTCAACAACCCAGAAACCAGTTCTTCCATCAAACTTGACCACCAAACGTGCCTTGCAGCCGCAGCGAGACTCAGGTCTGTGCCTATATACACGGCCTTCCGTGGTCAGTTGGTTTTTGGGACGTCTGCCCTGTCTGGAACACACAAAACGCCTTAACCGAATTACTCCATCATCAAACCGCTTAACCTGGTCAAGCCGGACGCTGAACCCATAATCAAAAGCATATCTGTTGTAGAAAGAATATGCTGCTGCTTCAGAAATAAAAGTCATCTGTTTTATCATCCAGTATAAATCCCGATCACTATCAGGATATTCATTGCCATTGCTACCTTTCTGTGGTTTCTCAGGCTGACTAGCGCTTGGCGTCGCCTGCAAGTAGAAAACGTAGGCATTAATTAAAACTATAAACTTATGTGTTCCAGCTATATAAGACTGATAAAAAAGAGATAACAACCTGGCTCATGTCAACAGAATCCTCAGGAACTGATGCACCTTCCACATCATCAGTGTGGCCCGTGTCCAAGTCAGATTCACCGTAATAGTCGTACTCAAGCTGCGTGTCAAATTGTGCCTGAAATTTATTAATGCATCGCGAAATTTAGTAACCGTAAATTTTACAGTTGCCATCATTTCATGCATCATTTTATGTCATTTTATGAGTCACTACACATACCTCACTAGTATTTAGACTGTCTGTGTGTTCACCATGGTTCTCATCATTTTGATCGTCTGTGTGTTCACCATGGTTGTCATCATTATCAAATTCATCGTACGCAATCTGCATAAATTATGACATGAGGAACCATATATAATTTGATGATGCTGGACTGCTGGTAATCGAAATGAAAAATAGTGGCTCACATCAAACTCGTCTTCGCTCCAGCCGGCTTCGTGCTGCAAATTTTCCTCCATTTCAGAGTCATCGGAATTATAGCCGACGTACTCGTTTTGTTCCTCAATCATACCAGATTTAGAGTTCTCCATATTCTGTACCATTGGACCATAATTAGAACAATAAAAAATCGGCAGATTGCGTCCTCTTGACTATGCTAGAAGACGAAGTCATGGTACCTCTAATTATAAACCCTAGCGGGAAGATATGCCAGCCGGTGGCGCGCCTTTGCAAGGTCGTCGATCTGGAAGCTTCGCGCGCGGTCGGCGTCGTCGAATGCGAACAACCACCGCGGCGACGGACGGCCGACAACTACCGCCGACGGACGGCCAGCAACAACCGCTATGCTTTACCTAGCGGCGTGTGGAACAGCTCGATCAGATATCCAGCGTCATGAAAATGATGCATGCAATCGATACATACGCCTCAAACGATCCATAATTTCTGATGTTCCATGCTAGTTTTATGACAATACCTACATGTTTTGTTCACACTTTATATCGTTTTGATGCATTTTCCTAACTAACCTATTAACAAGATGCCACAGCGTTCGTCCGTTGTTTTTGGTTCCAGAAAGGCTGTTCGGGCAATATTCTCGGAATTCGATGAAACGAAGACCTAACATCATAATTCACGAGACGGACAAGGGCACCGAAGGGGAGCTGAGAGGGCCAGGGGGCCCACACCACCTGGCGGCGCGGCCAAGAGGGGCCGCAGGTGGGGAGCCCCCCGGCACCCCCTCGCGCCGCCTCTTCGCCTATTTAACCCCTCGTGACCTAAATATTCGATACGGATTGACGAAACTCCAAAACATCCAGGGGCGCCGCGCCCATCGCGAACTCCAATCTGGGACAAGTCTCTGTTCCGGCTTCGCCGGACGGGGAATTGCCCCGGAGCCATCTCCATCGACACCACCGCCATCTTCATCGCCATCCACTACAAGAAAAGTTCTGATAGACAACGTCTCAAAATCGTCCGCTAAGGGGTATTTTTCGTCGCCTATGGGCCTAACCCGACGATATGGGTTCCGTTGTGGAAACTGCGTCAGGCAAAGTCCAACGACGATTTTTTCGGTCCGTCGCGTTTGGGCGCCCTTCCGCCACGGAAAATCGGACCGTTGCGGAAGTGTTTTCGGGAGCCCGTTGACTCGACGCCATGCAACCGACACGTGCGTACGCGTTAACTGCGGCTAACGGCGTTAACCTGCTGAAACCCCGTGGTAGATGGTAGGCCCACACGAGGCCTGCCACGTCTTAAGCGGGCCGGGCCGATGACATAGTTTGACTCGGTCAACTATATAGTCACGTCCACAGTTACGTGGGCTCGGCCTAACCTCTAAGGTTGATCGTCAAAACTTAAATGGGCCGCCCATTTAACATGTGGGGTCCACCTTAAAGAATCGGGTCGCCCAAGAAGCAAGTGGGCCGGCCAAAAACACAGGGTCCCACTTTCCCAAAGGGCCGCCCATTTAGTGTGGGGTCCACCGTATAGCAAGGGGGCCCACCAAGCTAGTGGGCCAAAAACACAGGGTCCCACTTTCCAGCTTAAAGGGTCGGCCCATTTAGTGTGTGGGGTCCACCATATATCAAGTGGGCCGGCCTCAACAAGATAGCGGGTCGGCCAAAAACACAGGGTCCCACTTTCCGTTAAAGGGCCGGCCCATTTAGTATGGGGTCCACAATATAGCGTGGCTGGCCTGAAGATAGTGGGCCGGCCAAAAACACAGTGGGTCCCACTTTCCGGTAAAGGGCCGGCCCAATTAGTATGTGGGGTCCACCATATAGCAGGTGGGCGGCTCAACAAGATAGTGGGCCGGCCAAAAACACAGGTGGGTCCCACTTTCCTCTTAAAGGGCCGGCCCATTTAGTATGTGGGACCACCATATATGGGCCGACCAACAAGATAGTGGGCCGGGCCAAAAACACATGTGGGTCCCACTTTCCTTAAAGGGCCGGCCCAACTAGTATGTGGGGTCCAGATATAGGGCCGGCCCAACAAGATAGTGCGGCCAAAAACACAGGTGGGTCCCACTTTCCTCTTAAAGGGCCGCCCATTTATTATGTGGGGTCCACCAAAAAGCAAATGGGCTGGCCCAACTAATTAGTGGGCCGGCCCAGTAGTTGGTGGGGTCCACCTTAAAGCAAGTGGGCCAGCCCAATTAGTGTGTGGGGTCCACCGTAAATCAAATGGGCTGGCCCAAGAAGTAAGTGGGCCAGCCCGTTTAGTTGCTGTTTATATGCCGGCATAATATGCGCTTTAGGATTTTGCGGGCAGGCACATATGTGATTTCGCTTAATTGGGCCGTTTAAGGGATGGGAATTCGTGATTTAGATACTGAGAATATTTACGCAGCATTGATTTCTGTCGGATAGCCTCACTTACCACAAGCACCAAAGAAAAAATGCGCGAAAGAACTATAAAAACTAACTAAATATTACATCAGCTGCAAGGCATTGAAAAAAATATTACAGAACCCAGAGAAATTGAATGGTAATTAAACCTAGCAATACAATGAAGCGATCCGCAATCTTTTAAGTTGTCCATGCAGCACCTATATCTGAAACAAAGACATTACAAGTTAAGACAGCAACAATGGAAAGGCAAAGACACTACAATATTGTTTGGCAAAGAATTTGGAACTCATCATTTCGTCGTTATAACAAGATCATTGTAATGCGCACAATAAGCAAACAAAGAGTGCATGCCGCATACCAACAGCCAATATAACAGAGCATGTTAGAATGAAACAGCAGACTTACTACTGTCGAGTCCCATGCAAACCAACATGTTCAGGGAGTACAAAATTGGCATGAACAACATAGTAGCAGGCTATAAATTTTGTAACAACGACTGAGCAAGATGAAGTTATGATGGCTACATCTACAGCAGGGAATGTAAACCAAAAATAGAAGTTACGATGGCAAAAGCTAAAGAGGAGGGAATGTGAACCAACATGTGCCAAGTGCAATTACTTCATTTTGGCCGTGAACTAAATAATACTCCTGAACTTATAGTGAAGGGGATGCAAATCAAGATGTTTCGGGATATAAACTTGTAATGAGCAACACATGGAGGATAGTTAATGCTGGAGCTTAGGATGGACCAGATACAGAATATAGTGGGATCACCTGTGAACTTGTATAAGAGGGAATGCAAACCAATATGTTCAGCTTTCCATATGTGAGCGTCATGCCAAGTCAGAGAAACAAGTCAATAATGCAGCTTTTGAAGAACAAGATGGCACGCAAAATTATTATCTAGTAGTATGACAAGTTTATTTGTACTACAGGCTAGATAGCAGAGTGATAGCATGCCAAACTAAGTCCTTACTTTGTTAGCTTACAATGAACTAGATACAAAACAATGGCATCACCTGTAGTACAGGGAATGCAAGCCAACATGTTCATGGAGTAAAAAATTGGCACAAACAACATAGTAGCAGGCCATAATTTTTGTAACAACGACTGAGCAAGATAAAGTTATGATGGCTAGATCTACAGAGCAGGGAATGTAAACCAAATATAGAAGTTACGATGCCAAAAGCTATAGAGCAGGGAATGCGAACCAACATGTGCAATTACTTAAAATTGGCCATGAACTAAATAATAGCAGGATGTTACTATAATACCTACAGTATAATTTTTGTAACAACGACTGAGCAAGATAGAAGTTATGATGGCTACATCTACAGAGCAGGGAATGCAAACCAAAATGTTCAATCGCTTAAAGTTAGCAATGAAGTAGAAAATAGCAACGTGTTACGGTCATAGCTAGGAATGAACTAAAAGAGCTTCAGACAAACAAGCATCTGAACCCAGAACATGGCGCTAAAACAAGGGACTTACATTAGGAGAAGCACTCTGTGGGAGTCACAGCAGATCTTCCTGGGGTTGATAGATCCGGTGATGAAGTACGCTACATGTGCTACTTGGGGTTGGAGAGACGGCCATTACACTTCATGGTTACTCATCTCATCTGCAAAAACGTAACGGCGCGTCGTTAGCACAAACAGGTTCCCCCAAGATTAAACAAGAACTTGCAGGCAAGCAATAGAAAAGCGACAGTAGAAGAGTTTAGATCATGCACCGCGCCGGTGAAGCAGATCCGGTTCATGCACAAATGTCGGTGAGCAAGATCCGATGCGGTGGACGACGGATCCGGCGAAGCGGCTCCGGCGGGTGGACGATACCGCAGCTGAAGCGACTGCGGTAGACTGCTGGATGAGCATATGGTTTCGAGGTTCGGCGGGGATGATCCGGTCCGGTTGATGACGGCGTCGATGAAGCGGCTCCGGCAGGCAGCCGGATGACGAGGATCGCGAGGGCTCGGGTAGGCCAGGGAAGTCCGGCGGGGATGTTCCGGTGCGGTGGTCGTGGAGGTGGTAGAGAGAGGGACTTGAGAAGTTCCGGTGGGTGGTCTCAGATGAGAGACTGAAGGAAATGTATTTTTTTGGGAGGGTTTCCGGGCTAGGGAGGTGGTGATCGAAAAAATGACGGGCAAACCCCTCACCAACCGACTTTGCTGTCATCTCCACAGGGGTAGAATGGGAATTTGGAAGCGTGTGAAATTTTTGTATTTTGTGGGCGGGAAGTTTTGCCGCTATGAGATTTTGAATTTCGCTAAGGTACAAGTATAATGATAAAAAATTGTGAGACCGTACTAGTACCTCTGTTCAAGGCCGACTGTAAAATCAAATCATCATCAAGTTGAACATCGGTTACTACCATGATCATCATCGGACACAGATCTGGTGACATGCACCTGAAATTGGTGCATTCGTTGCAAAGTATAATGCTAAAAAAATTAGTGACCGTACTAGTACTTCTGTTCAAGCCCGAGTGCAACATCAAATCATCATCACGTGGAAAATTTGTTACCATGATCATGATCTATCTCTAAATTTGGCGCATCCGCTAAATCTGGCAAAGTATAATGATAAAGAAATTGTGAGACAGTAGTAGTACTTCTGTTCATGGTCGAGTGCAACATCAAATCATCATCACGTTTAAAATTTGTTACCATGATCATGATCTACCTCTGAAAATGGGCGCATCCGCTAAAACTTGCAAATTATAATGATACAAAATTGTGATACCGTACTAGGACTTATGTTCAAGGTCGAGTGCAACATCAAATCATCATTACATTGAAAAGTGTGTTACCATGATCATGATCTATCTCTGAATTTGGCGCATCCGCTAAATCTCGCAAAGTATAATGATAAAGAATTTGTGAGACAGTGTAGTAGTACTTCTGTTCAAGCCCGAGTGCAACATCAAATCATCATCACGTTGAAAATTTGTTACCATGATCATGATCTATCTCTGAATTTGGCGCATCCGCGCTAAATGTTGCAAAGTATAATGATTAAAAAAATTGTGAGACCGTACTAGTACTTATGTTCAAGGTCGAGTGCAACATCAAATCATCATCACGTTGACAATTTCTGTTACCATGATCCTCTATTTGGGGATGCTGCTCCCACACCACACCAGCGGCCCCAAACGGCAGCCATTTTAAAATTAAAATTGACATTTAAAAACCCAAAATCATACGAAATTTATACCAAAGTAGCTCGACTTTAAACATAACTAAACTTAAACTTAATCCTGGTCTACGGGCCGTCGGTTGGGGCGCTCGACGGCACTGCCTCGTCGTTGTTCTTAGCCATTGCCGCCTGCTTTCGTGCCCGCTTCTCCTTCGTTGCTTCGCGCATCTGGCGGTGGAGCATGGCGGCCGGCGGCGCTGTCCCCGCGCTTCCAGCCTTTCCCGAGAAGCTTCGATCTCGGCGCGCCTCGCCTGCTGGCGAGCGAACTCGTCCTGGTGGCGATGAGCGTTGAGCTCTGCGAGCTTCTGTCGCTCCGCCTCCTTGAGGCGGCGTCCCGCCTCCTCCGTGACCGCTCGCTGGCGCGATATCTCGAGGACGTGCTCGAGGTTCGCGTCGTTGACGAACTCGCGCTCCTCCTCCCTCAACCGCTGGTATCGTTGTGCGTTCAGCGACGCGAGGATCGCCGCCTGCTCCGGGTCGGTGGGGGCCTGCGGCGGCTCGCCCGACTGCGCTGACTCCTCGATCCGCCGCCTCTGCTTCCGCTTCTGCTACGTAGACATCGTGCCAGGACTCGAACCGTGGGTCCTCGTCCTCGTCGGAGCTGTGCTCGTCGTCGGCCTGCAGCTCCGGCTCCGGCTCCGGCTGCGGCTGCCGTGGTGGTGGAGGCAGCGCGCGGCCGTTGAGGCCAAGCATCGAGTAGGTGGTCTTCAGACGGCGCGGCATCTTGATGTGGAGAGTAGAGAATGGAGCGGCGGTGGTGGACGGCGTACGTCCTATATATCTAGCGGTGGCAACTACCCACATTTACGGCGACTGGACGCCGCGTGGCCAGTCGCTGCCCTCGTGGCCAGTCGCTGCCTCGGTTTCCGCGCGGGAGGCCATTTAAACGCCGACGACCAACCTTCCCGCGTCGTGGCCAGTCGATGCGAACCGTCGCGTCCTCTCGGGGATGCCGGAGATTCTACTGGGCTCGAAAAATGGCCGGCGCCGTTTGGAGCGCACCGGTGCGAGCCATAAAACGACGCCGGCCCCCAAATCGCTATCAGGCAGGGCCGCCGGTGGAGATGCTCTGAATTTGGGGCAACCGCTAAATCTTGCATAGTATAATGATAAAAAAATTGTGAGACCATACTAGTAGTTCTGTTTAAGGCCGAGTGCAAGATAAAATAATCATTACATTGAAAATTTGTTACAATGATTGCAAACTATAGCAATAACAGGAAAAAATGCTCAAGGATTACAATAACAGCAAAAATTCTCAAATACAACAAGTCGAAATAACTCAAATGATACAAGCCATACAAATGGCATCATCGGCAAAACTGCATTTCTGTTAGGTAGAATTCATCGGAGTGCAAGTAACAGCTGGCTTTCCATTAGATCTGCAGAGTAGATTATTAAGGATCTGCTCAATCCAAGCTTGCCTATTTTTCAATTCATGTATCTCATTGACTGTTATGATGATATTTGAATCTATTTCATCTCTTTGCTGCTGAATTATATCAAGTGATTCGTGTGCAAAGGCAGCGATTGTTTGCGCTGGAATGGCTGGGACAGTAGCTATCATCTGACAATCAGATGAATTGGCATTGTCACGGCTGTGCTGTGGAAAGACCTGGACACTTGATGTACATGCCCTGCCATCTGCCTTCCTTGCTCTATTCAGGGGCTGAAAACAAGACAGTGCAAGTTACAGAACCATACAATTTGAGAAAACAACCATACTATTAGTTGTCACAGATTTTTGCAAAGCATCAAAACAGATGGCAGATTTTCACAAAGCACAAGGCATAATATAACAAAGCAAGCTATCAACCCCAATGCAACAGGCAGAGCAACCGGATGGCAAATATGAACAAAATAAATCAAGTAACTAGACAGTCTGTGCCTAATAAAATAAGCCAGGAAACTGCATAACAGCTGTCTATTAAAATTGACACTTGGAAGGGGTGCTTCAGATCCCTTAAGTTCCACAAAAGTGGTAGCCAGACATTCCCTAAATTTCATTATTTTAATCATCAGCCAGCCATGGGAATGCCTCAGATAAAAGAGAAATATATCCATTTGGTGCCAAATATAAACGAGCAGGACCAATTAAGACAGATTAGACAGCAACCATTCTGGGATTCATATAAACTGACATATTATTTCAATGTTTAACCCATGAGCGCAATATAAGGGAAGGAGAAACAAACAAATGAACCATTTTGTGCCTAAAAATAAAAGATGGGTCAGCCAAAAAGTAACAACAAATCTTATTTATGATACCTACTGAAGGTGGATTTCCTACTACAGAAGGTGGCATTGGATTAATCAACAGTGAAATCCGAAAAAAGTCTTACAAAAAACAAATATGCTCATTATATCCCACAACAAGCATGCCAGATAGTCGCAAGGTTTATATGTTTTAATCATCAGTCAACTCAATGAATCAAGGACTAATAACCAATTGAATCATCATCTGACTCATATTCACCAAGCAAAACATTCTTATCATTATGGAAGAAATCCAGAAGACATAACAGTATGAGGAAGTGCATGAGCAATCAAACATTATGTGGCTAGAATAAAATGCCAGATCATTTAAGTTAAGCAGAACAATTAAATTGGTTTAATCACGATCAAACAAAAAAAGATTAGACAGGCAATAGAACAAGTTTGAGAAGCTAGCAGGAAAATGAACGAAGACGTGCAGTCATACAAATAGCATGATTTATTTCAAACCAGTTATCCTATCTATATGGAGAGTAAATGTGTTAAACACAAACTGGTTCCAGCACGATAAGCATATCAATACAAAAATGAAAGGTACTTACTGGATTATAGGGGTGATTCACTCCACGATTTGCTGTGTTCCATGTGATAGTGCAACATGAAATTACAGCAAAGAGTTAGGGTTGCAGCTCTTGAAGAAAAAAAACAATGAAGAATTTAAATGTACCAGAGCAATGAGTTCACACATGTACTACAGGATGGCAAAAGGATAGCAGAAAGGAAATAGTAATTGGCATTTACCGTCATTGTTTACAACAAAACAGATGGAAATTATAATGTAAAACCTTGTGAACACAGAAGAGCACAGAATGGCGGAATATAAAACAACATTTTGCAACGAACAAAACAGACGGCGGCTATGGTCCCAGCACACAACCTGTCACCTGAGAATAAGAAAAGCAAACAAACATGTAGGTTTCCTAACAAAAATAGATGAATTACATAGCATGCAATTACTGTTCTAACATTAGGACGAACTAGATGGATACTATAGGGGTGTTTCTTGAGAGTTTATAGAGCAGGGAACGCTTTGCTAGTCTTAGTATGAACAAGACAAAATTAATACTATTTTTTGCAACACACAGTACAATCATAGACGCTCACACGTACATACATACACTCATCACTCAGGCACACACACTACCCCTTCGAGCACCTTCAGGAAACTGCATCCAAGAAACTGTTCCGACGGGTATTGAGATTGACGAAGTCACCACTAGCACCACAATGTCATCGGGAACGCCGCGTCCCACAGAAGAATATTCCTCCATTTTTGAGACACCAAAGCGTTAAATCTGGGGGTGCCACTGCCCTCCTAACCATCCAACCACAGGTTGGTTCTCAGTGATTTGGTACTTGACATGTACTACATGATATCTAAAATGAAGTCGGTGTCAGGCTAACAAGCAAGGTGCGGCGTCGTTGCTTGACGTGAGTCGGTGTGATGCCATCACAAGATGAAGTGCATGGTCCATGTGATCTGGATTAGGGGATACTAGCATAATACCCGTGTGTTGCAACGGGTTAATAACGAAAGATGGCTCCCTCCAAATATAGAATAAATGGAATATAATCGCAATGTCTATGTCCAGGATGTGTGGCCACATGGTCCTCATTTTTCTTTAGAATCTGTGGTACGTCAGTATCATACAATGTGCTTATTTTTTGTCATCACTGAGACAACTCTGATGCTCGATCGACCGATCCGAGTTGATCAATCGACCGATCTAATTAACATGTTTGAACAGACGATCGAATAATTCATAGTATTTATTGAATGATACTCCCTCCGTGCCAAAAATAAGGCGTCTAAGGATTAGTTAAAAGTCAATGTTTTTAAAGTTTGACCAAGTTTACACACAAAAAATATAAATATTTACAATACTAAATCATTATCAATAGAGTCACCCTAAAGTATAATTTCTTAATATGTCAATTTGATATTGAAAATGTAAATATTTTTTAAAATATTTGGTCAAAGTTCGTAAGGTTTGACTTTTGAGTTTTGACCAATCCTTAGACGCCTTACATTTTGGGACGGAGAGAGTATATCGTAAAAGGTGCCCGTTTTACACCATCTTTTTTAACAAAACACGGTACAATATAAATGCTCACTAAATGCATACTCGCTCCTACGAACGCACAAATGCACATGCAATCTCTATGAACACCTTCAAGATACTTTGTCTGAGAAACTGATTTGTCGAGAACACACGTCGATACGTGGCCCCAACTGAACAGATATTTCTCTTTATTAATGAAACACCCACGCATGAAACATGTTTTTTTAGGGAGAATGTCACTGCGCTCCAAAACATGTGGTTGATTCTTGTGACTAACCTCTTAAAAGCTGCAGGGTATGAAAGCTTTGTTTTTTTTAAGGATTTTTAGTTGCATAAGTGTTGAGATTTGTATGTCCTACGAATTTTAAAGGGAAAATGCATGCACGTGCAAAAATTAGGAAAAGAAACCTAGAGTCATATAGATTGTCACTGTATGTTTGCGAATGAAAGAAAAGTTAGAAAATTTAAAGTAGCACGGCAAGAGGAGCCTAATCAATGGGTCTCTTTTGGCCTTTTTCTTTTTTGCCGATTGTGTCGATCTAACCGGGATTGCCGGACACGCGTTGATGAACTACGGCAGAGGAGAAAGGACGGATCACCTGCCGATCTTTTACAGAACTATGCCAGAAAGGATATAAAGATTGACCGGTACAAAAACCATCTCCATCAATCTACGCTCGTTAAGGAGAGGGTTCCTTAGAGAATAAAAAGGGGAGCGAACAAAAAAGATGTGTGGCTGGACCGATCTATGCTTGTCTTACCGATTAGAATTAGGAAAGGGATGCTGATTTTGCTACCTAGTGCTACGGATTGGATTTTGGTCGTGACCTAACTAATCCTGATAAGAACTCCTCATGGAGCCGGTCACGCTGACCTTACTTTTTATGTTCGGGGTGAGTTGTATACACGTTTGACGTACCATCACCAACCACCGCGGCCTATTTTAAATTTAATAGTAAAGATAGTTTATATGACAAGATTATGGGGGGATTGTTAGTAGTAATCTTATCAATGTGGTTGGCTAGTAAAGGAGCTAGCTTAGTCATGAAGTATCCAAGGTATGTAGAGAGAACTGTAGAATGGGGAATGTTCTAGAGTAAGATATTTACGAGTAGTATGAAATATCTAGAGTTTGTAGAGTATTCTAGAAGTATGGTATAGGGTTTGGATTCTGGCACATGGCAACAATCTAAAGGGTCATGTACAAAAATTTAAATAGAGTATCACCCGTCCCATGTAAGTAAGCTTTGTACCACTGAGATATCCAATAAAGCTTCCTAGTAGTAGTAGCCCTGTGTGTAAGTGTATGTGAGGCACAAGCTTCCTAGTATTATAAGCCCTGTGTGTGAAGCACATCAAGACAGAGAGCTCGAGGAGTGGCATGGGCAAATGCGCAGGATCCTGCCATCTGCCACGCGCATTGAGAGCGGGGCGGAGCTGGATCTATGGGACACATTCTAGTTGACCAAGACATGCTTGAACCTTCTATGGTAACAGACCAAAACGTGTAGGGGGGAGGGGGTCTGGTTACCTCGACGGCGGCTTCGTGTAGTCATACTCGGCATCCTTGCGGGTCACGTCGACGACGGCGGGGGTGCTGCGGTTGCGGTGGGCGTCGGCGTCGAGGAAGCAGATCTGGGGCGGTCGATGATGGGTTCGGGGAAGCAGATCTGAAACGAGGGAGTCGGTGAAGCAGATCCGGTGCAGTGCACGGCGTCGTTGGTGAAGCGGATCAGGTACGGCAGACGAGGGAGTCGGTGAACTCAGATAGTGCAGTGCACGGCGGCGTTGGTGAAGCGGATCTGGTGCTGCGGATGAAGCAGTCGGTGAAGCAGATCCGATGCAGTACACGGCGGCGTTGGTGAAGCGGATCTGGTGCTGCGGACGAGGGAGTCGGTGGCCTCAGGTAGGTGAGGTGGTATGCCGGCTAAGTACGGCTGGGATATTCCGGTGCGGTGGTCCGGCAGGTGAGAGATGATGGGCCTGGAGTATTGCGACAGATTTTTTGCGGAAATGGGGAAGACGAATGGAAGGCGGTAGACTATATATATCAGAGGGGGTGTGTAAATTACGAACGAGACCCCAACCAACGCCGGCTTCACTTGTCTGCCTTTGCGTCATTGCTAATAGGGTCGAAAGGGAATTCGAAATATGTGTATGGAGGCGGGAGTTTTGGCGCTCAACTCGTATTTTGAATCTCCCTGGTGTATAAGCAGTACAGTATACTAGATATTGAATCATAGACCAGGGAAGACAAGTACAGTAGTACAAAAATACTGTAATGTCTACATTGCATGATGCTGATCTACCTTGCGTTAGTGTTTGTACTTTGTAGTGGTAGCTAAGTGGTGCAAAGAAGACATATTTGTAATTTCTACAACTTAGATATGTCTTTATACATCCGTATTAGACAAAACTAAGACACCTCCTTTTAGACGAAGGTAATATTAATTTTGAATCTCTTTGTACTAATGTTGATGATTTTTAATAGATCTTCAGAGTTTCGTAGAAAAAAACTAGGCTCCTCTCGAGAAACAAATAAGCATACAATTAATTAAGTACGTGGGCGGTTATTATTATTTTAACAGGGAAACTGCATTCGTGCCCTATGGCCCGTCATCTTCAAAACCGTCCAAATGCATGCATCTAGCGACGGGCGGTTTCCAGGCCCTGGCGTGGCGGTTAACATTCGTCTTCCTCATTTCGTCTTCCTCATTTCGTCTTCTCCCTGACACTCTCGCCTGTGCCCCTCTCTCGCTACCCTCCATGGAAGCGTTCTACCAAGGACACACTTTCCTCGCTCATGGAACAACCACCATTACGGCGAACTATACCAATATGGCGTCTAAGGTGGAGGAACACATCAACAAAATCGAGTTGATACTGGAGAAAGAAGACTCGTACAAAATTGTTGGCCTAGACGTAGAGTACACCTATGGGCCTGAACAGAAGGCTGCCCTCATACAGTTGTGCATGGGCACAGACTGCCTCCTGTACCAGATTTCCTCGGCCGACCAGCCCTGCCCCAAACTCGCTGACTTTCTTGGCAGGCCTGACATAACATTTGCAGGTGTTGACATCGGCAACGACATTACCAGGCTTGGGCGTTGCAACCTCTCAGTGGCGAACTTCGTGGACATCCAGAAAAGGTGGAAGCCTGCCGATTCCACTAGTAACAATAAGGATTCGTTGGCTGACTATGCTGCGGCCATTATAGACAGCCAGTACAAATCTATCATGAAAAAACTTACGAAAGAGGAACACAAGCTGTGGAAGCAGGTGCCCTTGTCCATGAAGCATATCCTGTATGCAAGCATCGACGCATACGCAACATATGAGGTATACAGGCGAATAGTGAACTTTGAGAAGGGTCAACAAAAATTGGCGGAATTCCAGGACAGCGGGAGTAAGAAGAAGAAGAAGAAGAAGAAGAAGAAGAAGAAGAGCAACATGGTACAGGCTGTGGAAGCTGAAGAGGAAGACCACTGAAAAGGATAGCCTAGTGTTAAAAGTAGTACAGTACTAGTATGTATACGATCGTGTGTGTATGCACCCAGTGATAAGTAGTACAGTATA
Source organism: Lolium multiflorum (assembly GCA_030979885.1). Lineage (NCBI taxonomy): Eukaryota > Viridiplantae > Streptophyta > Magnoliopsida > Poales > Poaceae > Lolium > Lolium multiflorum. Next base: position 69,755 of record JAUUTY010000957.1, on the reverse strand, counting down.
TTTTATCTTGCAAGTAGTTTTAAAAGTAGTACAGTACTACTGTAGTATGTACGATCGTGTGTGTATGCTCCCAGTGTCATGAGTACATAACTGATGATAATAATACTAATATGTATGGTAGATCTTTTTTTATCTTGCATACTCCCTACGATCCATAATAAGTGTGCCGTTTCACTCTAACAGCATCCACTGTGTTGTCCACAACAGCTATCCTCGTCCACAAGCAATAAGTGTAGTCCATGCCCATATATAGAGTGGACACGTACAAGCTTTTGGTTGCCCATAAGTAAATAGTAATTATTTTACTCTGTGCTCTGTCTTGCATGTGTGTACTTCTAACAAATATGTGCGTCCCAGCGTGTGCCAAAGTTAACCTTATACTGAGTATATTGTACTATAGTATTACTCCCTCCGATCCACATTACTTGATGCTAAAATGGAAGTATCTATAGTTACAATATGTCTAGATACATCTACATTAGAGTCATCTAAACCATGATTAAGCCGAACCTCTGCCCCAAGACATGACATCTCTTCTACGTAGTAGAATGCTCTCCGTCCATAATAAAATATAATCAATGGATGGGACTGGATACCTTTGTTGGGAAGGTATCGTCACCTGCCGAGTAGGGTGTATGTAGGCATCCTATCACGATCCAGTAGTAATATCCATCTCCCAGTGACCCAGTCTATGTATGTGTCTTGTCTTGTCGATCCATGGACATGGCACCTACGAGGTACTCCACTGCTGATGATTTTGTAGAGTACGTATATTTATATGAGCACGATGCTTTGTACAAAGTTGTCCCGGTCACCTCAAGGTTGCATTAGCAGGACGAAAAACAGTTAGTCCCTTTCTATATAAGGAGTACTTATTTTGAGGATTAATTGTTCTCCTTCTCGATGCGAATGTAGAAACGCAGCAGCTTGGAAGGTCCACCAAGCACCTGGTACAGCGGCGGTACCGAGAGGAACGACGTGAGTTCATCAAACGCGACGTCGCCCGGCAAGGCGCAGCTCGACGCCTCCAATGACACATTCACGGTGTCCGCCCTGCTCCTCGAGTGCGCCAACGAGCACGACGCCGGCCCATTCGCCCACATCTTTGCCGTGTACAGAGGCCACACGCACGCGGCCGCCCTAACGCACACGGTAGACACGATGGTGGTCGAAGTCGAACCGAGCACGCCGATGATCAGGACGAACACGGCGCCGTCCTCCCCTTCGGCGATGATCCGCAGGCACGGCGAACCCGGCACCGGCACCAGCACCTCGAACACTTTGGTCGTGTTGTACGGCGGGAGCTTGTGCACTTGGATCGAGTGGGCCGCTGCAAAGTGGGCGACGAGCGCTGTTGGCGGGGCGGCGAAGTCGCAGCCGGGCTCCGTGCAAGCGCAAGGGGCGTGCGGGCATGCAATCTTGTGGTCGTGGACCTGGTGGTAGGCCACCAAGCTCCCGCAGCTGCTGTGGGGGCACTCAACCGTCGCCGCTGATACGACGGCGTCCATTGCCGGGTCGTGCTCGAATCCGCCGCGGGGTTCCACGCACCTATGGCACCGGTTCCCGGGAAGCTCGCTGAGGCAGCGGCCGCAGGCCAAATGATTACCCTTGCACTGCACAAATCAAAGTTCGTGGATTGCCATTTTTGCAGTAGTGAACCCACAAAAGAAACATCAATGGAGTGTGGGAGGGAAAGGGATCGACCTTGAAGACGGGGGGCTTGAGGGGCTGGGAGCAGAAAATGCAGTGAAGCACGGTGGAGTCCATCTTCAGGGTAACGGTGACAGTTTCCAGCATTGCGAGCGCGCGAGGAGTATGTGGCCTATCGATGGCCTCTCTTATCTCCTAGCCTCGAGGCTGGAGTACTCTATTTAAGGGGATGGGAAGGGATTTTGCTTAAGACGAGGAAAACCCAATATAGTACCTCCATCTCAAAGCTTAGCTTATATTATTTTTAGAAAGTCAAATTATGTCAAAATTGACTAAGCATTTACCGAAAATCATGGTAGTTAAAAAATGTGTATCTCCACCATCATACTATTTGAGACTATATTTGTGATGGTAATAGGCACAACTACATACACAAAAATTGACATCATCTGATTATTAGTTATTTGGACTGCGGGATGAACTTTTTGGAACTGTGCATTAAGCACCGGTAACCACTTAGGGCTTCTTTGATTCATAGGATTGACATAGGAATTATGTTGGATTTGATTCCTATGGGAAAATTTCAATCCTACACCTTTCCTATTTCTACACTCTCCACATTCCTTTGAATCAAAGCAGCAGTGCTTCTTTGTTTTTTATAGTAAGTGAAAGGACATCTAAAAAACAGGAGAAATGATCTGGAAGTGCACATAGTTTTATATAAATCAGATGGAGGGGTTACAATTACATATAGTTGGAGTATTCACTTCCGATTCACAAAAAAAAGGAGTATTCACTTCCACGCTGCATTATTATTAAGTACAGTATAAGTACTACTACAAACAGTTCAGCACAAATATGAAACGAAGAATCCATAAAAAAATAGCAGCCGTACGAACAATCAAGTACTTTTCATCGAAATTTATCATTCCTCATGACAAATTGACAGTTTTTTCAACTACGCAAAGTAGCAGTAGCTACATCTGCTTGCATATGCGAATGTAGAAACGCAGCTCCTTGGACGATCCAGCACCAACGAGGTATGGCCCCGGCACAACGAGGAACGACGTGAGCTCCTCAAACACGACAGCGCCCGGCGACGCGCTGCCAGAAGCATCGGCAGACATCTTCACGACATCCCGCCTGCAGTCCGATTTCGAGGACGGCGGCGGGCCGTGCGCCCAGATCTTCACCCTGTAGAGCGGCCACACGGATGTGGCCGAACTGACGCATACCAAAGACAAGACAATGGCCGGGCCGAGCGCGTCGATGTACAGGACGAACACGGAGCCGTCATCCCCTTCGACGACGAGCAGCCTGCACGGCGAGCACGGGTGCGTCATGGTCACCCGGAACTCTATGGACTTGCCATACTCTAACCTGTGCACCTGAATCGAGTGGGCCTCTGCGAGGTGAACGAGGAGCGCTGACGGTGGGGCGGCGAAGTCGCAGCCCTGCTCCGTGCAGTTGCACCGGCCGTGCGGGCACGCGATCTGGTGGCTTAGGGACTCGTGGTAGCTGACGATGACCCCGCAGCCGTCGTGGGAGCACATGACCTGCGCCGTTCCAGCGATGTTGTACGCGATGGCCTCCAAATTCGTAGCGTTTATTTCCATAGTGCCGTCCATCGCCGCCAGTTGGTTGAATCCGGAGCCGCGCTACTCTTCTTCTGGCGCCGTTTACTTGGAACCTCGCCGACGGTGGCAGGCGGCAGGCCTCATACCACGCTGCAACTCCGATCAATATTAATTGATGGTAAAATGGATGTATCTACAACTATAATGTGTATAGATGCATCTATATTACCATCAAATAATATGAATCGGAGGGAGTACAAGGAATGACAGTTTAGCACAAGTGACACCAGCAAATAAAAATCAATGGACTCTCAGAGGAAAAGGGGGCGACCTTGTTGAACTTGGGGCAAATCAATGGAGTCTGACAGACAAATGATGCGAGAGAGAGAGAGAGAGAGAGAGAGAGAGAGAGAGAGAGAGAGAGAGAGAGAGTGTGTGTGTGTGTGTCCGTGGCGCGGGGGGGGGGGGGGGCGTTTGTTCACTTCTTTGTTTAAAACGAGGATTCGTACAAGGTAATAGAGCCCGCATGCTCGGCTGGGTAGACAGCCAGGAGTGACCCCAACATGGTCGTGCCACAAGGATTCATGTCAAATGAAAAGGGAAGCATGTATCTTTGAATCTTGTCAAATCCTAGGTTTGACCAAGATAATTTAAACAAGTTTAAAACAAGAAAATGAAAAGGGAAGCATGTATCCTTCTTAGTCACTCTAAAATGAAGTTTTTGGGAGGTTTTTGAAATTTCCATGTTTGAAACCCAAAACCACTTCTCTTCATGCTTGACTTCATAAGACGGAGATTAGGGGTTAGGGGGTAGATACATGATTTGTATGGTTTGATATGTCTAGACCTTGTTTATCAATTTTAATGCTTACTATATGACATAAGAAGACTATGTGATTTTGTTTTTCATTTTTCTGTTTTTTTATTTTTCTGCCCATTTGAATCTTGGTCAAATCCTAGGTTTGACCAAGATTTAGACAAGTTTAACACGTAAATGATTTAACTTGGATTTCCTACCCTTGAATCCATAGGAAACTTTGTTCTAATGCACTATTATAATCAACCGAGTTTTTACACCAACAGGTCTGTCACTTACGTGTGGTGCCCACGCGTGAGGTCCCACACTTCAGTGAGCACAAGTCACGTGCAGTAGGTACGCAAAGTCCCAGCCATCTTCTTTGTCAAGAGAAGACGCATCAGATGCGTATTGGAAGTCTGTGGGTCCTTCTGGATCCTTCGGTTGTCCCTCTCACAAAAAAACAAATCTCTCTCATTCTCGGCCTCGCTCGACTCGCTCGCTCGCTCGCTCGCACCTCCTGCTCACTGACAAACCCTGCACAAAAGTCAACATCATCACCCGAAAAAGGGGAGACACCCCCTTCTTCTCTCCTTCCGAGTGATCCCTCTTCCTCCGTGTTTCACTCGACGGGCAAACACCCATGTGCTGCATAGTAATAATAAAAAGGTAGTAGAAAAATCGATATACGAATCTATAATTAAATAGGTTAAACTCGGGTTTTGCCCAGTTCTACAGATCAAGGGTTCAAAAAATCCAACTACGGGGTTCGAACAACACGATTCTAATCCAAGAATTTTTTCGACCTCATCCAAATGGCCTCAAATTATAGGGTTAGCATCTAGTGCAGTTTGTGTGAAAATGTATGCACTATGTGTGCTATAACTTGTATGTCTTTCAAATTTGAACCAAATTTGAATAAGTTTGAAATATTTGAAAAGGGGCTTTTGGGAGGTTTTTGAAATTTCCATGTTTGAAACCCAAAACCACTTCTCTTCATGCTTGACTTCATAAGACAGAGTTTAGGGGTTAGGGGTATAGATACATGATTTGTCTGGTTTGAATATGTCTAGACCTTGTTTATCAACTTTAATGCTTACTATATAACATAAGAAAACTATTTGCTTTGGTTTTTATTTTTGCTGATTTTTTTTCAATTTTGATGCCCATTTGAATCTTGGTCAAATCCTAGGTTTGACCATGGTTTAAACAAGTTTAAATCATGAATATGAAAAAATAAGCATCTATCCTTCTTAGTCACCCCAAAATGTAGCTCTTGGGAGGGTTTTTGAAATTTCCATGTTTGGAACAAAAAAAACCACTTCTCTTCATGCATGCTTGACTTCATAAGACAGAGTTTAGGGTTAGGGGTGTAGATATATACATGATTTTCTAGTTTGAATATGTCTAGACCTGTTTATCAACTTTAATGCTAACTATAGACATAAGAAGACTATGTGCTTTGGTTTTTCATTTTTCTGTTTTTTTCTGAATTTTATTCCCATATATTTGAATCTTGGTCAAATCCTAGGTTCAACCAAGATTTAAACAAGTTTAAAACATGAAAATTAAAAGGTAAGCATGTATCCTTCTTAGTCACTCTAAAATGAAGCTTTTGGGATGTTCTTGAAATTTCCATGTTTGAAACCCAAAACGACTTCTCTTCATGCTAGACTTCATAAGATCGACGGGGGGTAGATACATGATTTGTCTGGTTTGGATATACCTAGACCTCGTTTATCAACTCGAATGCTTACGATATGACATATATAAGAAGACTATGTGCTTTTGTTTTTCATTTTTCTGATTTTTTTGAATTTTGTGCCCACCCATTTGTATCTTGGTCAAATCCTAGGTTTGATAATGATTTAAACAAGTTTAAAATATGAAAATGCAAATGTAAGCATGGATCCTTCTTAGTCACTCTAAAATGAAGCTTTTGGGAGGTTTTTGAAATTTCCATGTTTGAAACCCAAAACCACTTCTCTTCACATGCTTGACTTCATAAGACATAGTTAATTAATTTAGGGCTTAGGGGGTATAGATACATGATTTGTGTGGTTTGAATATGTATGGACCTTGTTTATCAAATTCAATGCTTACTATATGACATAAGAAAACTATTTGCTTTGGTTTTTCTTTTTTCTGATTTTTTTTTCAAATTTGATGCCCATTTGAATCTGCTTGTCAAATCCTAGGTTTGACGACCAAGATAATTTAAACAAGTTTAAAACATGAAAATGAAAAGGGAAGCATGGATCCTTCTTAGTCACTCTAAAATGAAGCTTTTGGGAGGTTTTTGAAATTTCCATGTTTGAAACCCAAAACCACTTCTCTTCACATGCTTGACTTCATAAGATAGATCGAGTTTAGGGGTTAGGGGGTATAGCTACATGATTTGTCTGGTTTGAATATGTCTAGACCTTGTTTATCAACTTTAATGCTTACTATATGACATAAGAAAACTATTTGCTTTGGTTTTCCTTTTTGCTGATTTTTTTTCAATTTTGATGCACATTTGAATCTTGTCTAATCCTAGGTTTGACCAAGATAATTTAAACAAGTTTAAAACATGAAAATGAAAAGGGAAGCATGTATCCTTCTTAGTCACTCTAAACTCGGGTTTTGCCCAGTTCTACAGATCAAGGGTTCAAAAAAATCCAACTACGGGGTTCGAACAACACGATTCTAATCCAAGAATTTTTTCGACCTCATCCAAATGGCCTCAAGCTATAGGGTTAGCATCTAGTGCAGTTTTTGTGAAAATGTATGCACTATGTGTGCTATAACTTGTATGTCTTTCAAATTTGAACCAAATTTGAATAAGTTTGAAATATTTGAAAAGGGGCTTTTGGGAGGATTTTGAAATTTCCATGTTTGAAACCCAAAACCACTTCTCTTCATGCTTGACTTCATAAGACGGAGTTTAGGGTTAGGGGTAGATACATGATTTGTATGGTTTGATATGTCTAGACCTTGTTTATCAACTTTAATGCTTACTATATGACATAAGAAGACTATGTGATTTTGTTTTTCATTTTTCTGTTTTTTTATTTTTCTGCCCATTTGAATCTTGGTCAAATCCTAGGTTTGACCAAGATTTAGACAAGTTTAACACGTAAATGAGTTAACTTGGATTTCCTACCCTTGAATCCATAGGAAACTTTGTTCTAATGCACTATTATAATCAACCGAGTTTTTACACCAACAGGTCTGTCACTTACGTGTGGTGCCCACCCTTGAGGTCCCACACTTCAGTGAGCACAAGTCACGTGCAGTAGGTACGCAAACTCCCATCCATCTTCTTTGTCAAGAGAAGACGCATCAGATGCGTATTGGAAGTCTGTGGGTCCTTCTGGATCCTTCGGTTGTCCCTCTCACAAAAAACAAATCTCTCTCATTCTCGGCCTCGCTCGACTCGCTCGCTCGCTCGCTCGCTCGCACCTCCTGCTCACTGACAAACCTTGCACAAAAGTCAACATCATCACCCGAAAAAGGGGAGACACCCCCTTCTTCTCTCCTTCCGAGTGATCCCTCTTCCTCCGTGTTTCACTCGACGGGCAAACACCCATGTGCTGCATAGTAATAATAAAAAGGTAGTAGAAAAATCGATATACGAATCTATAATTAAATAGGTTAAACTCGGGTTTTGCCCAGTTCTACAGATCAAGGGTTCAAAAAAAAATCCAACTACGGGGTTCGAACAACACGATTCCATTGGGAACCCCAAGAGGAAGGTATGATGCGCACAGTGGCAAGTTTTCCTCAGTATGAAACCAAGGTTTAATCGAACCAGTAGGAGCCAAGAAGCACGTTGAAGGTTGATGGTCGCGAAATGTGATGCGGCGCAACACCAGGGATTCCGGCGCCAACTAGGAACCTGCACAACACAACCAAAGTACTTTGCCCCAACGAAACAGTGAGGTTGTCAATCTCACCGGCTTGCTGTAACAAAGGATTAAACGTATCGAGTGGAAGATGTTTGCAAAGAAAACAGTAAAACAAGTAGATTGTATGCTATGGAAAGAATAGGACCGGGGTCCACAGTTCACTAGAGGTGTCTCTCCCATAAGATAAAAGCATGTTGGGTGAACAAATTACAGTCGGGCAATTGACAAATAGAGAAAGGCATAACAATGCATATACATGACATGGTAAATATAGTGAGATTTAATTGGGCATTACGACAAAGTACATAGACCGCCATCCAACTGCATCTATGCCTAAAAAGTCCACCTTCAGGTTATCATCCGAACCCCCTCCAGTATTAAGTTGCAAAGCAACAGACAATTGCATTAAGTATTGTGCGTAATGTAATCAATAACTACATCCTTAGACATAGCATCAATGTTTTATCCCTAGTGGCAACAGCACATCACAACCTTAGAACTTTCTGTCACTGTCCCAGGTATCAATGAAGGCATGAACCCACTATCGAGCATAATTACTCCCTCTTGGAGTTAAGAGTAAAAACTTGGCCAGAGCCTCTACTAATAACGGAGAGCATGCAAGATCATAAACAACACATGAACAATAGATTGATAATCACCATAATCATAGTACTCTCTATCCATCGGATCCCGACAAACACAACATATAGAATTACATATAGATGATCTTGATCATGTTAGGCAGCTCACAAGATCTAACAATGAAGCACAACAAGGAGAAGACGACCATCTAGCTACTGCTATGGACCCATGGTCCAGGGGTGAACTACTCACTCATCACTCCGGAGGCGATCATGGCGATGAAGAGTCCTCCGGGAGATGAATCCCCTCTCCGGCAGGTGCCGGAGGCGATCTCCGAATCCCCCGAGATGGGATTCGCGGCGGCGGCGTCTCTGTAAGGTTTTCCGTATCGTGGCTCTCGGCACTGGGGGTTTCGCGACGGGAGCTTTAAGTAGGCGGAAGGTCAACGCGAGGGGCCACACGAGGGGCCCAGGGCCGCGCGGCCAAGACCTAGGCCGCGCCGGCCACCCCCCTGGCTGCCTCGTGGCCCCACTTCGTTAGGTCTTCGGTCTTCTGAAGCTTCGTGCAAAATAGGACCCGCGAAAGTTTCGTCCAATTCCGAGAATATTTCTTTACTAGGATTTCTGAAACCAAAAACAGCAAAACAGCAACCGGCTCTTCGGCATCTTGTTAATAGGTTAGTTCCAAAATGCATAAATATGACATATAATGTGCATAAAACATGTAGGTATCATCAATAAAGTAGCATGGAACATAAGAAATTATCGATACGTTGGAGACGTATCAGCATCCCCAAGCTTAGTTCTGCTCGTCCCGAGCAGGTAAAACGATAACAAAGATAATTTCTGAAGTGACATGCCATCATAATCTTGATCATACTATTTGTAAACATATGTAATGAATGCAGCGATCAAAGCAAAGGTAATGACATGAGTAAACAACTGAATCATATAGCAAAGAATTTTCATGAATAGTACTTCAAGACAAGCATCAATAAGTCTTGCATAAGAGTTAACTCGTAAAGCAATAAATCAAAGTAAAGGTGTTGAAGCAACACATAGGAAGATTAAGTTTCAGCGGTTGCTTTCAACTTGTAACATGTATATCTCATGGATATTGTCAACATAAAGTAATATAACAAGTGCAATATGCAAGTATGTAGGAATCAATGCACAGTTCACACAAGTGTTTGCTTCTTAAGGTGGAAGGAGATAGGTAAACTGACTCAACAATAAAAGTAAAAGAATGGTCCTTCGCAGAGGAAAGCATCGATTGCTGTATTTGTGCTAGAGCTTTTATTTTGAAAACATGAAACAATTTTGTCAACGGTAGTAATAAAGCATATGAGTTATGAAAATTATATCTTACAAGTTGCAAGCCTCACGCATAGTATACTAATAGTGTCCGCACCTCGTCCTACTTAACTTGGACTACCGGATCTTTGCATGCCATGTTTCAACCAAGTGTCACAAAGGGGTACCTCCATGCCGCCTGTACAAAGGTCTAAGGAGAATGCTCGCATTTCGGATTTCTCGCTTTTGATTATTCTCAACTTAGACATCCATACCGGGACAACATGGACAACAGATAATGGACTCTCTTTAATGCATAAGCATGTAGCAAAGTTATTATTCTCATATGAGATTGAGGATATATGTCCAAAACTGAAACTTCCACCATGATTCATGGCTTTAGTTAGCGGCCCAATGTTCTTCTCTAACAATTTTGCATGCTCCAACCACTAAAATGATAGACCTTCAGACAAGACGGACATGCATAGCAACTCACATGATATTCAACAATAGTTGATGGCGTCCCCAGAAACATGGTTATCGCACAACAAGCAACTTAATAAAATATAAAGTGCATAAGTACATATTCAATACTACGATAGTTTTTAAGGCTATTTTGTCCCATGAGCTATATATTGCAAAGGCGAATGATGGAATTTTAAAGGTAGCACTCAAGCAATTTACTTTGGAATGGCGGGTAAATACCATGTAGTAGGTAGGTATGGTGGACACAAATGGCATAGTGGTTGGCTCAAGGATTTTGGATGCATGAGAAGTATTCCTCTCGATACAAGGTTTAGGCTAGCAAGGTTATTTGAAGCAAACTCAAGGATGAACAAGTGCAGCAAGACTCACATAAAAGACATATTGTAAACGTTATAAGACTCTACACTGTCTTCCTTGTTGTTCAAAACTCAATACTAGATATTATCTAGACCTTAGAGAAACCAAATATGCAAATCAAATTTTAGCAAGCTCTATGTATTTCTTCATTAATGGGTGCAAAGCATATGATGCAAGAGCTTAAACATGAGCACAACAATTGCCAAGTATCACATTATCCAAGACATTTTTAGAATTACTACATGTAGCATTTTCCAATTCCAACCATATAACAAATTAACGAAGAAGAAACTTCGCCTTGAACATTATGAGTAAAGCCTAAGGACACATGTGTCCATATGCAACAGCGGAGCGTGTCTCTCTCCCACAAAGTGAATGCTAGGATCCATCTTATTCAAACAAAAACAAAAACGAAAACAAACCGACGCTCCAAGTAAAGAACACAAGATGTGACTGAATAAAAATATAGTTTCAGGGGAGGAACCTGATGATGTTGTCGATGAAGAAGGGGATGCCTTGGGCATCCCCAAGCTTAGATGCTTGAGTCTTCTTAAAATATGCAGGGATGAACCACGGGGGCATCCCCAAGCTTAGAGCTTTCACTCCTCTTGATCTTAGTATATCATTCTCCTCTCTTGACCCTTGAAAACTTCCTTCACACCAAACTTCAAGCAAACTCATTAGAGGGTTAGTGCATCATTAATAATTCACACATTCAGAGGTGACACAATCATTCTTTTCACTTCTGGACATTGCATAATGCTACTGGACATTAATGGATCAAAGAAATAAATCCAACATAGCAAAAGAGGCAATGCGAAATAAAAGGCAGAATCTGTCAAAAACAGAACAGTCCGTAAAGACGAATTTATAAATGGCACCAGACTTGCTCAAATGGAAAAACTCAAAACTAATGAAAGTTGCGTACATATCTGAGGATCACGCTCGTAAATTGGCAGATTTTTTCGAATTTTCTACAGGGAATTATGCCCAGATTCGTGACAGACAGCAATGCTGTTTCTGTGCAGCGATCCCAAATATAACATCAACTTTGACATAGAAACTTTACTTGGCACAAAAACATGATAAGGAGAGGTTGCTACAGTAGTAAACAACTTCCAAGACTCAATAAAACAAAAAATTGCTGTAGGTAAAAACATGGGTTGTCTCCCATAAGCGCTTTTCTTTAACGCCTTTCAGCTAGGCGCAGAAAGTGCAAATCAAGTAACATCGAGAGTAGAAGCATCAACATCATAGCTTGTTCTAATAATAGAATCAAAAGGCAACTTCATTCTCTTTCTAGGGAAGTGTTCCATACCTTTCTTGAGAGGAAATTGATATTTAATATTACCTTCCCTCATATCAATAACAGCACCAACAGTTCGAAGAAAAGGTCTTCCCAACACAATTGGACAAGATGCATTGCATTCGATATCCAAGACAACAAAATCAACGGGGACAAGGTTATTGTTAACCGTAATATGCACATTATCAATCCTCCCCAAAGGTTTCTTTTTAACATTATCGGCGAGATTAACATCCAAATAACAATTCTTTAATGGTGGCAAGTCAAGCATATCATAAATCTTTTTAGGCATAACAGAAATACTTGCACCAAGATCACATAAGGCATTACATTCAAAGTCATTGAATTTCATTTTAATGATGGGCTCCCAACCATCTTCTAACTTTCTAGGAATAGAAGTTTCAAGTTTTAGTTTCTCTTCTCTAGCTTTTATGAGAGCATTTGTAATATGTTTTGTAAAGGCTAAATTTATAGCACTAGCATTAGGACTTTTAGCAAGTTTTTGTAAGAACTTTATAACTTCAGAGATGTGGCAATCATCAAAATCTAAATCATTATGAGCCACAGCAATGGGATCATTATTCCCAAGGTTGGAAAAAATTTCAGCAGTTTTATCACAAGCAGTTTCAGCAGTTTTAGCAATTTCAGGCAGCTTTGTACGCTTTGCACTAGGAGTAGAAACATTGCCAACACCAATTATTTTACCATTGATAGTAGGAGGTGCAGCAACATGTGAAGAATTAGCATTACTAGTGGTGGTAATAGTCCAAACTTTAGCTACATTATTCTCTTTAGCTAGTTTTTCATTTTCTTCTCTATCCCACCTAGCACGCAACTCAGCCATTAATCTTATATTCTCATTAATTCTAACTTGGATGGCATTTGCTGTAGTAGTAATCTTATTATCAAGATCATTATTAGGCATAACTTTCAACTTTAAAAGATTAACATCAGAGGCAAGCCTATCAACTCTAGAAGCGATAGTATCAATTTTATCAAGCTTTTCCTCAACAGATTTGTTAAAAGCAGTTTGTGTACTAATAAATTCTTTAAGCATGGCTTCAAGACCAGAGGGTACACTTCTATTATTGTTGTAAGAATTCCCATAAGAATTACCATAACCATTACCATTAGCAGAAGGATATGGCCTATAGTTATTACCAGAGTTGTTCCTATAAGCATTGTTGTTGAAATTATTATTTTTAATGAAATTCACATCAACATTTTCTTCTTGAGCAACCAATGAAGCTAAAGGAACATTATTTGGATCAACATTAGATCTACCATTCACAAGCATAGACATAATCACATCAATCTTATCACTCAAGGAAGAGGTTTCTTCAACAGAATTTACCTTCTTACCTTGTGGAGCTCTTTCCGTGTGCCATTCAGAGTAATTTATCATCATATCATCAAGAAGTTTTGTAGCCGCCCCCAATGTGATGGACATAAAGTACCTCCAGCAGCTGAATCCAATAAATTCCGCGAAGAAAAATTTAGTCCTGCATAGAAGGTTTGGATGATCATCCAAGTAGTCAGTCCATGGGTTGGGCAATTCTTTACCAAAGTTTTCATTCTCTCCCAAGCTTGAGCAACATGTTCAGTATCTAATTGTTTAAAATTCATTATGCTACTTCTCAAAGAAATAATTTTAGCGGGAGGATAATATCTACTAATAAAAGCATCCTTGCATTTAGTCCATGAATCAATACTATTCTTAGGCAAAGATAGCAACCAATCTTTAGCTCTTCCTCTTAATGAGAAAGGAAACACTTTCAATTTAATAATATCACCATCTACATCTTTATACTTTTGCATTTCACAAAGTTCAACAAAATTATTGAGATGGGCAGCAGCATCATCAGAACTAGCACCAGAAAATTGTTCTCTCATAACCAAATTCAGTAAAGCAGGTTTAATTTCAAAGAATTCTGCTGTAGTAGCAGGTGGAGCAATAGGTGTGCATAGGAAATCATTATTATTTGCATTTGTGAAGTCACACAACTTAGTATTTTCAGGGTATTCATTTTAGCAACGGTAAATAAAACAAACTAGATAAAGTAAATGCAAGTAACTAATTTTTTGTGTTTTTGATATAGAGAGCAAGATAGTAAATAAAGTAAAACTAGCAACTAATTTTTTTGTATTTTGATTTAGTGCAGCAAACAAAGTAGTAAATAAAATAAAGCAAGACAAAAACAAAGTAAAGAGATTGAGAAGTGGAGACTCCCCTTGCAGCGTGTCTTGATCTCCCCGGCAACGGCGCCAGAAAAAGTGCTTGATGCGCGTAGATGTACACGTCCGTTGGGAACCCCAAGAGGAAGGTATGATGCGCACAGTGGCAAGTTTTCCCTCAGTATGAAACCAAGGTTTAATCGAACCAGTAGGAGCCAAGAAGCACGTTGAAGGTTGATGGTCGCGAAATGTGATGCGGCGCAACACCAGGGATTCCGGCGCCAACTAGGAACCTGCACAACACAACCAAAGTACTTTGCCCCAACGAAACAGTGAGGTTGTCAATCTCACCGGCTTGCTGTAACAAAGGATTAAACGTATCGAGTGGAAGATGTTTGCAAAGAAAACAGTAAAACAAGTAGATTGTATGCTATGGAAAGAATAGGACCGGGGTCCACAGTTCACTAGAGGTGTCTCTCCCATAAGATAAAAGCATGTTGGGTGAACAAATTACAGTCGGGCAATTGACAAATAGAGAAAGGCATAACAATGCATATACATGACATGGTAAATATAGTGAGATTTAATTGGGCATTACGACAAAGTACATAGACCGCCATCCAACTGCATCTATGCCTAAAAAGTCCACCTTCAGGTTATCGTCCGAACCCCTCCAGTATTAAGTTGCAAAGCAACAGACAATTGCATTAAGTATTGTGCGTAATGTAATCAATAACTACATCCTTAGACATAGCATCAATGTTTTATCCCTAGTGGCAACAGCACATCACAACCTTAGAACTTTCTGTCACTGTCCCAGGTATCAATGAAGGCATGAACCCACTATCGAGCATAATTACTCCCTCTTGGAGTTAAGAGTAAAAACTTGGCCAGAGCCTCTACTAATAACGGAGAGCATGCAAGATCATAAACAACACATGAACAATAGATTGATAATCACCATAATCATAGTACTCTCTATCCATCGGATCCCGACAAACACAACATATAGAATTACATATAGATGATCTTGATCATGTTAGGCAGCTCACAAGATCTAACAATGAAGCACAACAAGGAGAAGACGACCATCTAGCTACTGCTATGGACCCATGGTCCAGGGGTGAACTACTCACTCATCACTCCGGAGGCGATCATGGCGATGAAGAGTCCTCCGGGAGATGAATCCCTCTCCGGCAGGGTGCCGGAGGCGATCTCTAATCCCCCGAGATGGGATTCGCGGCGGCGTCTCCGTAAGGTTTTCCGTATCGTGGCTCTCACTGGGGGTTTCGCGACGGGAGCTTTAAGTAGGCGGAAGGTCAACGCGAGGGGCCACACGAGGGCCCAGGGGGCAGGCCGCGCGGCCAAGACCCAGGCCGCGCCGGCCACTCCCCTGGCTGCCTCGTGGCCCCACTTCGTTAGGTCTTCGGTCTTCTGGAAGCTTCGTGCAAAAATAGGACCCTGGGCGAAAGTTTCGTCCAATTCCGAGAATATTTCTTTACTAGGATTTCTGAAACCAAAACAGCAGAAAAAAAGAACTGGCTCTTCGGCATCTTGTTAATAGGTTAGTTCAAGAAAATGCATAAATATGACATATAATGTGCATAAAACATGTAGGTATCATCAATAAAGTAGCATGGAACATAAGAAATTATCGATACGTTGGAGACGTATCGGGTTCGAACAACACGATTCTAATCCAAGAATTTTTTCGACCTCATCCAAATGGCCTCAAATTATAGGGTTAGCATCTAGTGCAGTTTGTGTGAAAATGTATGCACTATGTGTGCTATAACTTGTATGTCTTTCAAATTTGAACCAAATTTGAATAAGTTTGAAATATTTGCAAAGGGGCTTTTGGGAGGTTTTTCAAATTTCCATGTTTGAAACCCAAAACCACTTCTCTTCATGCTTGACTTCATAAGACAGAGTTTAGGGGTTAGGGGGTATAGATACATGATTTGTCTGGTTTGAATATGTCTAGACCTTGTTTATCAACTTTAATGCTTACTATATAACATAAGAAAACTATTTGCTTTGGTTTTTATTTTTTCTGATTTTTTTTTTCAATTTTGATGCCCATTTGAATCTTGGTCAAATCCTAGGTTTGACCATGGTTTAAACAAGTTTAAATCATGAATATGAAAAAATAAGCATCTTTCCTTCTTAGTCACCCCAAAATGTAGCTCTTGGGAGGGTTTTTGAAATTTCCATGTTTGGAACAAAAAAAACCACTTCTCTTCATGCATGCTTGACTTCATAAGGAGTTTAGGGTTAGGGGTGTAGATATATACATGATTTTCTAGTTTGAATATGTCTAGACCTGTTTATCAACTTTAATGCTAACTATAGACATAAGAAGACTATGTGCTTTGGTTTTTCATTTTTCTGTTTTTTTCTGAATTTTATTCCCATATATTTGAATCTTGGTCAAATCCTAGGTTCAACCAAGATTTAAACAAGTTCAAAACATGAAAATTAAAAGGTAAGCATGTATCCTTCTTAGTCACTCTAAAATGAAGCTTTTGGGATGTTCTTGAAATTTCCATGTTTGAAACCCAAAACGACTTCTCTTCATGCTAGACTTCATAAGATCGACGGGGGTAGATACATGATTTGTCTGGTTTGGATATACCTAGACCTCGTTTATCAACTCGAATGCTTACGATATGACATATATAAGAAGACTATGTGCTTTTGTTTTTCATTTTTCTGATTTTTTTGAATTTTGTGCCCACCCATTTGTATCTTGGTCAAATCCTAGGTTTGATAATGATTTAAACAAGTTTAAAATATGAAAATGCAAATGTAAGCATGGATCCTTCTTAGTCACTCTAAAATGAAGCTTTTGGGAGGTTTTTGAAATTTCCATGTTTGAAACCCAAAACCACTTCTCTTCACATGCTTGACTTCATAAGACATAGTTAATTAATTTAGGGCTTAGGGGGTATAGATACATGATTTGTGTGGTTTGAATATGTATGGACCTTGTTTATCAAATTCAATGCTTACTATATGACATAAGAAAACTATTTGCTTTGGTTTTTCTTTTTTCTGATTTTTTTTCAAATTTGATGCCCATTTGAATCTGCTTGTCAAATCCTAGGTTTGACGACCAAGATAATTTAAACAAGTTTAAAACATGAAAATGAAAAGGGAAGCATGGATCCTTCTTAGTCACTCTAAAATGAAGCTTTTGGGAGGTTTTTGAAATTTCCATGTTTGAAACCCAAAACCACTTCTCTTCACATGCTTGACTTCATAAGAGATCGAGTTTAGGGGTTAGGGGGTATAGCTACATGATTTGTCTGGTTTGAATATGTCTAGACCTTGTTTATCAACTTTAATGCTTACTATATGACATAAGAAAACTATTTGCTTTGGTTTTGCTGATTTTTTTTCAATTTTGATGCCCATTTGAATCTTGTCTAATCCTAGGTTTGACCAAGATAATTTAAACAAGTTTAAAACATGAAAATGAAAAGGGAAGCATGTATCCTTCTTAGTCACTCTAAACTCGGGTTTTGCCCAGTTCTACAGATCAAGGGTTCAAAAAAATCCAACTACGGGGTTCGAACAACACGATTCTAATCCAAGAATTTTTTCGACCTCATCCAAATGGCCTCAAGCTATAGGGTTAGCATCTAGTGCAGTTTGTGTGAAAATGTATGCACTATGTGTGCTATAACTTGTATGTCTTTCAAATTTGAACCAAATTTGAATAAGTTTGAAATATTTGAAAAGGGGCTTTTGGGAGGTTTTTGAAATTTCCATGTTTGAAACCCAAAACCACTTCTCTTCATGCTTGACTTCATAAGACAGAGTTTAGGGGTTAGGGGTATAGATACATGATTTGTCTGGTTTGAATATGTCTAGACCTTGTTTATCAACTTTAATGCTTACTATATAACATAAGAAAACTATTTGCTTTGGTTTTTCTTTTTGCTGATTTTTTTTCAATTTTGATGCCCATTTGAATCTTGGTCAAATCCTAGGTTTGACCATGGTTTAAACAAGTTTAAATCATGAATATGAAAAAATAAGCATCTATCCTTCTTAGTCACCCCAAAATGTAGCTCTTGGGAGGGTTTTTGAAATTTCCATGTTTGAAAAAAAAAACCACTTCTCTTCACATGCTTGACTTCATAAGATAGATCGAGTTTAGGGGTTAGGGGGTATAGCTACATGATTTGTCTGGTTTGAATATGTCTAGACCTTGTTTATCAACTTTAATGCTTACTATATGACATAAGAAAACTATTTGCTTTGGTTTTCCTTTTTGCTGATTTTTTTTCAATTTTGATGCCCATTTGAATCTTGTCTAATCCTAGGTTTGACCAAGATAATTTAAACAAGTTTAAAACATGAAAATGAAAAGGGAAGCATGTATCCTTCTTAGTCACTCTAAACTCGGGTTTTAGTTCTACAGATCAAGGGTTCAAAAAATCCAACTACGGGGTTCGAACAACACGATTCTAATCCAAGAATTTTTTCGACCTCATCCAAATGGCCTCAAGCTATAGGGTTAGCATCTAGTGCAGTTTTTGTGAAAATGTATGCACTATGTGTGCTATAACTTGTATGTCTTTCAAATTTGAACCAAATTTGAATAAGTTTGAAATATTTGAAAAGGGGCTTTTGGGAGGATTTTGAAATTTCCATGTTTGAAACCCAAAACCACTTCTCTTCATGCTTGACTTCATAAGACGGAGTTTAGGGGTTAGGGGTAGATACATGATTTGTATGGTTTGATATGTCTAGACCTTGTTTATCAACTTTAATGCTTACTATATGACATAAGAAGACTATGTGATTTTGTTTTTCATTTTTCTGTTTTTTTATTTTTCTGCCCATTTGAATCTTGGTCAAATCCTAGGTTTGACCAAGATTTAGACAAGTTTAACACGTAAATGAGTTAACTTGGATTTCCTACCCTTGAATCCATAGGAAACTTTGTTCTAATGCACTATTATAATCAACCGAGTTTTTACACCAACAGGTCTGTCACTTACGTGTGGTGCCCACCCTTGAGGTCCCGCACTTCAGTGAGCACAAGTCACGTGCAGTAGGTACGCAAACTCCCATCCATCTTCTTTGTCAAGAGAAGACGCATCAGATGCGTATTGGAAGTCTGTGGGTCCTTCTGGATCCTTCGGTTGTCCCTCTCACAAAAAAAACAAATCTCTCTCATTCTCGGCCTCGCTCGACTCGCTCGCTCGCTCGCTCGCACCTCCTGCTCACTGACAAACCCTGCACAAAAGTCAACATCATCACCCGAAAAAGGGGAGACACCCCTTCTTCTCTCCTTCCGAGTGATCCCTCTTCCTCCGTGTTTCACTCGACGGGCAAACACCCATGTGCTGCATAGTAATAATAAAAAGGTAGTAGAAAAATCGATATACGAATCTATAATTAAATAGGTTAAACTCGGGTTTTGCCCAGTTCTACAGATCAAGGGTTCAAAAAAAAATCCAACTACGGGGTTCGAACAACACGATTCTAATCCAAGAATTTTTTCGACCTCATCCAAATGGCCTCAAATTATAGGGTTAGCATCTAGTGCAGTTTGTGTGAAAATGTATGCACTATGTGTGCTATAACTTGTATGTCTTTCAAATTTGAACCAAATTTGAATAAGTTTGAAATATTTGCAAAGGGGCTTTTGGGAGGTTTTTCAAATTTCCATGTTTGAAACCCAAAACCACTTCTCTTCATGCTTGACTTCATAAGACAGAGTTTAGGGGTTAGGGGGTATAGATACATGATTTGTCTGGTTTGAATATGTCTAGACCTTGTTTATCAACTTTAATGCTTACTATATAACATAAGAAAACTATTTGCTTTGGTTTTTATTTTTGCTGATTTTTTTTCAATTTTGATGCCCATTTGAATCTTG
This sequence comes from Lolium multiflorum, assembly GCA_030979885.1. Lineage (NCBI taxonomy): Eukaryota > Viridiplantae > Streptophyta > Magnoliopsida > Poales > Poaceae > Lolium > Lolium multiflorum. The sequence continues at coordinate 49,748 of JAUUTY010000957.1, read as the reverse complement.
GTCAAATCCTAGGTTTGACCATGGTTTAAACAAGTTTAAATCATGAATATGAAAAAATAAGCATCTTTCCTTCTTAGTCACCCCAAAATGTAGCTCTTGGGAGGGTTTTTGAAATTTCCATGTTTGGAACAAAAAAAACCACTTCTCTTCATGCATGCTTGACTTCATAAGGCAGAGTTTAGGGTTAGGGGTGTAGATATATACATGATTTTCTAGTTTGAATATGTCTAGACCTGTTTATCAACTTTAATGCTAACTATAGACATAAGAAGACTATGTGCTTTGGTTTTTCATTTTTCTGTTTTTTTCTGAATTTTATTCCCATATATTTGAATCTTGGTCAAATCCTAGGTTCAACCAAGATTTAAACAAGTTCAAAACATGAAAATTAAAAGGTAAGCATGTATCCTTCTTAGTCACTCTAAATGAAGCTTTTGGGATGTTCTTGAAATTTCCATGTTTGAAACCCAAAACGACTTCTCTTCATGCTAGACTTCATAAGATCGACGGGGGTAGATACATGATTTGTCTGGTTTGGATATACCTAGACCTCGTTTATCAACTCGAATGCTTACGATATGACATATATAAGAAGACTATGTGCTTTTGTTTTTCATTTTTCTGATTTTTTTGAATTTTGTGCCCACCCATTTGTATCTTGGTCAAATCCTAGGTTTGATAATGATTTAAACAAGTTTAAAATATGAAAATGCAAATGTAAGCATGGATCCTTCTTAGTCTGTCTAAAATGAAGCTTTTGGGAGGTTTTTGAAATTTCCATGTTTGAAACCCAAAACCACTTCTCTTCACATGCTTGACTTCATAAGACATAGTTAATTAATTTAGGGCTTAGGGGTATAGATACATGATTTGTGTGGTTTGAATATATATGGACCTTGTTTATCAAATTCAATGCTTTCTATATGACATAAGAAAACTATTTGCTTTGGTTTTTCTTTTTTCTGATTTTTTTTCAAATTTGATGCCCATTTGAATCTGCTTGTCAAATCCTAGGTTTGACGACCAAGATAATTTAAACAAGTTTAAAACATGAAAATGAAAAGGGAAGCATGGATCCTTCTTAGTCACTCTAAAATGAAGCTTTTGGGAGGTTTTTGAAATTTCCATGTTTGAAACCCAAACCACTTCTCTTCACATTGACTTCATAAGATAGAGTTTAGGGGTTAGGGGGTATAGCTACATGATTTGTCTGGTTTGAATATGTCTAGACCTTGTTTATCAACTTTAATGCTTACTATATGACATAAGAAAACTATTTGCTTTGGTTTTCCTTTTTGCTGATTTTTTTTTCAATTTTGATGCCCATTTGAATCTTGTCTAATCCTAGGTTTGACCAAGATAATTTAAACAAGTTTAAAACATGAAAATGAAAAGGGAAGCATGTATCCTTCTTAGTCACTCTAAACTCGGGTTTTGCCCAGTTCTACAGATCAAGGGTTCAAAAAAATCCAACTACGGGGTTCGAACAACACGATTCTAATCCAAGAATTTTTTCGACCTCATCCAAATGGCCTCAAGCTATAGGGTTAGCATCTAGTGCAGTTTGTGTGAAAATGTATGCACTATGTGTGCTATAACTTGTATGTCTTTCAAATTTGAACCAAATTTGAATAAGTTTGAAATATTTGAAAAGGGGCTTTTGGGAGGTTTTTGAAATTTCCATGTTTGAAACCCAAAACCACTTCTCTTCATGCTTGACTTCATAAGACAGAGTTTAGGGGTTAGGGGTATAGATACATGATTTGTCTGGTTTGAATATGTCTAGACCTTGTTTATCAACTTTAATGCTTACTATATAACATAAGAAAACTATTTGCTTTGGTTTTTCTTTTTGCTGATTTTTTTTTCAATTTTGATGCCCATTTGAATCTTGGTCAAATCCTAGGTTTGACCATGGTTTAAACAAGTTTAAATCATGAATATGAAAAAATAAGCATCTATCCTTCTTAGTCACCCCAAAATGTAGCTCTTGGGAGGGTTTTTGAAATTTCCATGTTTGAAACAAAAAAACCACTTCTCTTCACATGCTTGACTTCATAAGATAGAGAGTTTAGGGGTTAGGGGTATAGCTACATGATTTGTCTGGTTTGAATATGTCTAGACCTTGTTTATCAACTTTAATGCTTACTATATGACATAAGAAAACTATTTGCTTTGGTTTTCCTTTTTGCTGATTTTTTTTCAATTTTGATGCCCATTTGAATCTTGTCTAATCCTAGGTTTGACCAAGATAATTTAAACAAGTTTAAAACATGAAAATGAAAAGGGAAGGTATCCTTCTTAGTCACTCTAAACTCGGGTTTTGCCCAGTTCTACAGATCAAGGGTTCAAAAAAATCCAACTACGGGGTTCGAACAACACGATTCTAATCCAAGAATTTTTTCGACCTCATCCAAATGGCCTCAAGCTATAGGGTTAGCATCTAGTGCAGTATGTGTGAAAATGTATGCACTATGTGTGCTATAACTTGTATGTCTTTCAAATTTGAACCAAATTTGAATAAGTTTGAAATATTTGAAAAGGGGCTTTTGGGAGGACTTTGAAATTTCCATGTTTGAAACCCAAAACCACTTTTCAAATATTTCAAGAAAAGAAACTTGATTGTACATAGAGGATGACATGGGTCCCATTTAGCAGCAGCGGTATCACCGTTTGAGAGGCTGCATGGGATCGAAAGAGAAAGGCAATTGACCAAATATCAGGAGCCAAAAATAATTCAAGAAAAGAAAGTTTTATAGTACATAGAGGATGATATGCGGGTCCCATTTTGCAAGAGCGGTCTCAATGTTTCCAAGGCGGCACAGGACCAAAAGAAAAATGTAGTAGCCAGAAAGGGGGTGAAAAAATTTCCAAGAAGAAAGATTTCAATTGGGCTGCATCTGGACATCTGGGCCTTCGAACTATCGTGCTTGGCCTTTTGACTCGTACAATTTCAGCCCACTCCAAAACAGGAAAGTTCGGATTTTCTAAAAACAGGAAAGTCCTATGCTTCGCAAAAACAAAAACAAGGAGATTCAACATATAAGTTTGTTTATGTAAAAATAAAGATTTAATTTATCCGTTTGAAATAGCTCAGAGCGCAATACACTGTTTATTGTCTGCAAAATAATCAAGATATCACATGTTTGTTCTACGGGGAGGCTGACATCGGGGACCCATGAGCCCAGCAGCGTCGTCAACGTTTTAAAGGCGGCAGGGGATGGAAAGAAAAAATAAACCAAAAATCTGTTGGTAAAAAATCCAAGAAAAGAAACATTTTCGTTCTAAGAGGATGACATGCGGGACCCATGAGGCAGCAAAATCCTCAGCGTTTATTGTTCATAGAGGCTGACATGTGGGACCCGTGAGCCAGCAGCGTCCTCAACGTTTTAAAGGCTGCAGGAGATCGAAAGAAAAAATAAGCCAAAAATCATTTGGTAAACAAAATCCAAGAAAAGAAACATTTACCGTTCTGAGAGGATGACATGCGGGACCCATGAGGCAGCAGCATCCTCAGCGATTTCAAGGCGGCAGGGGATCAAAAGAAAAAAAGGAAATATCCAGAAATTGATTAGGGGTTCAAAATAAATCAATCAAAGGAAACTTTTATTGTTCATAGAGGATGACATGTGGGACCGACCTCCCAACAGCGTCCTCATCGTTTCGGGGGCAGGAGATCAAAAGAAAAAGGCAAATAGCCGAAATTAGGGGTCAAAAATAACTCCAAGAAAGAAAACTTTTATTGTCGTAGAGGATGACATGCGAGACCCATGAGCCAGCAGCTTGGTCAACGTTTCAAAGGCGGCATGAGATCGAAAGAAAAAGGCAAGTGCCAAAATATCAGGAGCCAAAGATAATCCAAGAAAAAAACTTTATTGTACATAGAGGATGACATGCGGGTCCCATTTAGCAGCAGCGGTCTCAACGTTTCAAATGCGGCTTGAGATCAAAAGAAAAGAAAGTTGATTGTACATAGAGGATGACATGCGGGTCCCATGAGTCAGCAGCTTTCCAAGGCGGCAGGGGATCAAAAGAAAAAGGAAATAGCCAAAAATCAGAGGGTGGAAAAAAATAAAGAAAATAAACTTTTATAGTACATAGAGGATGACATGCGGGTCCCATGAGCCAGCAGGTTCCTCAACGTTTCAAACTTGGCATGAGATCGAAAGAAAAGGCAAGTGACCAAATATGAGGAGCCAAAATAATTCAAGAAAAGAAAGTTTTATAGTACATAGAGGATGACATGAGGGTCCCAGTTAGCAGCAGCGGTATCAGCGTTTGAGAGGCGGCAGGGGATCGAAAAAAAAGAAATTGCCAAAAATCAGAGGGTGAAAAAAACCAAGAAAATGAACTTTTATAGTACATAGAGGATGACATGCGGGTCCCATGAGCCAGCAGGTTCCTCAACGTTTCAAACGTGGCATGAGATCGAAAGAAAAGGCAAGTGACCAAATATCGGGAGCAAAAATAATTCAAGAAAAGAAACGTGATTTACATAGAGGATGACATGCGGGTCCCATTTAGCTGCAGCGGTATCACCGTTTGAGAGGCAGCAGGGGATCGAAAGAAAAAGTCAAGTGACCAAATATGAGGTGCCAAAAAAAAATCCAAGAAAAGAAAGTTTTATAGTACATAGAGGATGACATGCGGGTCCCATTTAGCAGCAGCGGTATCACCGTTTGAGAGGCAGCAGTGGATCGAAAGAAAAAGTCAAGTGACCAAATATGAGGTGCCAAAAAAATCCAAGAAAAGAAAGTTTATAGTACATAGAGGATGACATGCGGGTCCCATTTAGCAGCAGCGGTAACCTTTGAGAGGCAGCAGGTGATCGAAAGAAAAAGTCAAGTGACCAATATGAGGTGCCAAAAAATCCAAGAAAAGAAAGTTTTATAGTACATAGAGGATGACATGCGGGTCCCAAGCAGCAGCGGTATCACCGTTTGAGAGGCGGCAGGGGATCGAAGAAAAAGGCAAGTGACCAAATTTGAGGTGCCAAAATAATCCAGAAAGAAAGTTTTATAGTACATAGAGGATGACATGCGGGTCCCGCTAGCAGCAGCGGTATCACCGTTTGAGAGGCGGCAGGTGATCGAAAGAAAAAGGCAAGTGACCAAATTTGAGGTGCCAAAAATAATCCATGAAAAGAAAGTTTTATAGTACATAGAGGATGACATGCGGGTCCCAAGTTAGCGTGCAGCGGTCTCAACGTTTCCAAGGCGGGGGATCGAAAGAAAAAGGCAAGTGACCAAATATGAGGTGCCAAAAATAATCCATGAAAAGAAAGTTTTATAGTACATAGAGGATGACATGCGGGTCCCAGTTAGCCGGGTATCACCGTTTGAGAGGCAGCAGGTGATCGAAAGAAAAAGTCAAGTGACCAAATATGAGGTGCCAAAAAAATCTAAGAAAAGAAAGTTTTATAGTACATAGAGGATGACATGCGGGTCCCATTTAGCAGCAGCGTTTGAGAGGCGGCAGAGGATCGAAAGAAAAAGGCAAGTGACCAAATTTGAGGTGCCAAAAATAATCCATGAAAAGAAAGTTTTATAGTACATAGAGGATGACATGCGGGTCCCAGTTTGCAGCAGCGGTATCACCGTTTGAGAGGCGACAGGGGATCGAAAGAAAAAGGCAAGTGACCAAATTTGAGGTGCCAAAAATAAATCCAGAAAAGAAAGTTTTATAGTACATTGAGGATGACATGCGGGTCCAAGAAGCAGCAGGTATCACCGTTTGAGAGGCGGCAGGGGATCGAAAGAAAAAGGCAAGTGACCAAATTTGAGGTGCCAAAAAAACTCCAAGAAAAGAAAGTTGATTGCACATAGAGGATGACATGCGGGTCCCATTTAGCAGCAGCGGTCTCAACGTTTCCAAGGCGGCAAGGGATCAAAAGAAAAAGGAAGTAGCCAGAAATCAGGGGGTCAAAAAAATCCAAGAATAGAAAGAATTTTGGTTCATAGAGGATGACATGCGGGACCCATGATCCTGCATCGTAAACGGCTCGATCGGAGAACGTTGAACGAGATGGCGCGATGTAGAAAAAAACAATGCCAGAGAGGCTGCCATCTGGGCCCTACATCCCTCGGCGGTGCGGATTTGCGTTGACTCGGCCGGCGAACCCGAGATTTCGAGATGCACCACGTCCCGGGCCACCATACGCCACGTTTTGGCCGCTTTCGTCGGGCTAGGTGGCCTCAAAAACGAGAAAAAAAGTTTTGACATGCACCACGGAGGGACCAAAATCGTCGGCCATGGTACACCAGCAACCACGGCGCGACTTCAACTTCGTCGGCAACTTCATCGTGATCGCTGTCTCCCATGATGAGGAGGGAGTAGTTCTCCCCCGGGGCTGAGGGCTCTACCGGTAGCTATGTGGTTAATCTCTCTCATGTACCCCAATACAATGATCTCATGAATTGCCTTGCATAATTGAGATCCATATGATGAGCTTTGTATCACTATTAATCTATGTGCTACTCTAGTGATGTTATTAAAGTAGTCTATTCCTCCTTCATGATGTAATGTGGACAGTGTGTGCATCATGTAGTACTTGGCGTAGGTTATGATCGTGATCTCTTGTAGATTGTGAAGTTAACTATTACTATGCACTCTAGAGTTACTTTATATGAACTCCGGAATTACTCTCTATGGTGTGACAGTGACAGTGTTTGCATCTTGTGTGATTCCTTTATGACGTTGTGGAGCTTGTTTACTCCGGCTTGAGGGTGCTCTCGTAGCCCTACACAATGAATGGTGTTTGTTATCCAACAATAGAGTCTTTGAAAGTAGTACAAAGGAAGAGAACTTATTTATTATGTGATCAATGTTGAGAGTGTCCACTAGTGAAAGTATGATCCCTAGGCCTTGTTTCCAAGCATTGAAACTCCGTTTATTTACTGTTCTGCTGCATGTTTACTCGCTGCCATATTTATTTCAGATTGTTATTACCACTCATATTCATCCATATCACTTGCATTTTACTATCTCTTCGCCGAACTAGTGCACCTATACATCTGACAAGTGTATTAGGTGTGTTGGGGACACAAGAGACTTCTTGTATCTTAATTGCAGGGTTGCTTGAGAGGACTATCTTTGACCTCTACCTCCTGAGTTCGATAAACCTTGGGTGATTCACTTAAGGAAACTTGCTGCTGTTCTACAAACCTCGCCTCTTGGAGGCCCAACACTACAAGAATAGAAGTACCGTAGACATCATGCACCGACGTGGGAGCTAATCACGGTGATTAGCTTAACACGTGGGACCCACCCACGTGGGGTCGTCCGTATAGATACGCTAGGCCCTATATACCCATACGAGCCTTGTACTGGGCTTGGATATGGGTTTCAGCGGCAGCACAAAAAAAACAAATTGGGACCACCGTACCCCTTCGGGCGAGTTTGGAGAGGGTGCACACCGAAGCACACCTCTTCATCGAATTGTTACGTGAAGTTCGCTTCTACGACCACCGACGAAACCGGGGAGGCAGCCAATGCCGATTCAGTTTTAAATGTGACACCGGCATGGCAGGGGTTTGATTCAAAGGGTGGAAGACTGATACCGATCAAATCTGATCTCTACGAGGCCGATTCATCGATGTTGGTTGCGAGGCACCGCGTGGTTACTTCAGAGATATCAAGCTGCTTGAGGGCCTTCTTTTGGGTGGGGAAGAAAAGGTGAACGGAGGACATTGTTTGGTAGCTTGGGAGAAGATTTGCAAGCCAACCAAATTTGGGGGTTTAGGGGTGAAAAACCTGGAGCTACAAGGACTTGCCCCGAGAGTCGATGGGAATGGCCGAGACGCACCGATCCTTTGCGACCTTGGCAAGGTTTACCAATGATAGGGCAGGGAGGCCAAGGATTTATTCCGCATCCTAGTCGCAATCGAGATTGGGAGTGGTACAAAGGTGCTGTTTTGGTCGGACGATGGATTAGAGGTCGCACGGCTGCCGATGTCGCCCTCGCTGTTGGTATCTTTGGTGCCTACTAGGGTTCAAACAGAGAACGATGGAGGAAGCACGAGGAACAACGCATGGATCCGGACTGCCAAGGTGAGTGGCCAGAGGGAGGAAGCGTGCAATGTGTCCGATTATGGACTGCCATTAGTGAGATCAACATGGATGCAACGAGGCCGGACAGCTTCTCAGAAAGGAGCGAGGTCGGGGAACTACTCGCGAGACACTTATAACCTACTATGTCCGGACCAGTGGGGTTCGGTATGGCTGATCCGATCCGGGAGATCACATGCACCTCTCAAGTGTAAAATCTTCGTCTGCTAGCCTTGAACTATGTTATGGACTTCGGATGAGACAGAGGCATGGGCTCAGGACTTCGACGGATGCATGCAATGTCGCAGGATGTGGATTGTCTGGATCATGTTCTTGCGCAAGGCAGCTTGCTAAGGCGGTCCGGGTTTGGTTGTCCGAGGAGGGCTCGCTTGCGTTTCTGCAGCTACGGGAGAGGCAAGTTGGGAGCGTTGGAGCGGCACAAGGGTGCAAGTCATAAAAAGGGATCAAAGAAGATTTGATACGCTCGTCATTCTCCGGCATGGATGATTTGGAAACAATAAACGCTCGGGTGTTTGGCAATGACAGTGGACAGTGCAGCGAGGCCCATCCGATCGATCGCATTCATGATGAGTTCAAGATTTGGGAGAGTGAGGAGGATAGGAGGTGGAGGAGAGGAGGGAGAGGTGTTAGATAGAGAGAAGGCTGAGGAGTGTGGTGGAGTGCGTGGGTGTGGCTAAATAGGTTGATCACAACCGACTTTACCTCTTGTATATGACTCTTTTCTTCTATAAAAATATGGCACGCAATTTGCGTGCTCTCAAAAAAAGTTCGCTTCTAGGTTGATCACAACCGACTTTACCTCTTGTATATGACTCTCTTTCTTCTATAAAAATATAGCACGCAATTTGCGTGCTCTCGAAAAAAAAGTTCCGCTTCTACTATATCAATAATGTTTTAGTTTCTCCTATACATTGTTTCATTTTTTTGTTCAACTCAAAATTAAGCATCATCGAGACAATAAATTACGGTTTGTAACTACCAAGTATAGTGCGGCTAGCTAGTGTGTGGACCATGTTGGTTATCTTGTTACGGCTGAACCTGTGGCTAGATTTTTTAATAGATAAATGGGGCAATCGGTAGAAAAAGGGCTTCCGTCCAGCCCCATTAGTCGCGAAATGTAAGAACTACACCAATGGAGGCTTTAGTCGCGGCTCGTGGCGAACCGCGACCAAAGGCCCAGCGCGCCGGTGGCCAGCTGGTGGACGGGAGGGGCTTTAGTCGCGGTTGGCCAGGCCAACCGCGACTAAATGTCCTCAGGCCTGGCCCAAAGGCCTTTAGTCGCGGTTGGCCAGGCCAACCGCGACTAAAGGCCCATCCCTATATAAAAGGCCAGGCCACAGCACTTAGCCATTTGGTGCCACTTCTCTTCACAAACTTCACAAGGGGGTGTAGGTTTGCTTTTGGCTCCTCTTATGCACACAAGGTGTTTGATGAAATGCCCCAAGAGCATGAAACAAACATGATATGAAGTGTCGGAGCCACACTTGATCGAGCTTCCTCATTTATTTTTTCCTCCTCGATCGCGGTTAGCAACTTGAACCTTTCATATGTGTCATTGATAAAATATGCATATGTGTGTAGTTCATTGTTTAATTTCTATTTAGTTTAACAAATGCATGATGGTTAATTATATATTTTGTATTATAATAATGCAGATGAATCGGCAATGGATGTACGCTAACCGACTCTCCGGCGAATTCACTACGGGTTTGAAAGATTTCCTCGTAGTGGCTAATGCGAACAAGCAGGGGGGTTTTGTTATCTGTCCATGTGTTGGCTGTAAGAATCAGAAGGGTTACTCTTCCTCAAGGGAAGTTCACCTGCACCTGATTCGGCATGGTTTCATGCCAAGCTATAATTGTTGGACCAAGCATGGAGAAAGAGGGGTTATAATGGAAGAAGATGAAGAAGGGGATGACATCGATGACAGCTATCTTGATCATTTCGGTGATACTTTCATGGAGGATGCTGAAGGTGGGGAAGGTGAAGGGGAAGGTGATCAAGAAGAGGCACGTGATGAGCCCGCTGATGATCTTGGTCGGACCATTGCTGATGCACGGAGTCGCTGCGAAACTGAAAAGGAGAGGGAGAATTTGGATCGCATGTTAGAGGATCACAAAAAGTCGCTGTACCCAGGATGCGATAATGGTCTGAAAAAGCTGGGCTGCACACTGGATTTGCTGAGATGGAAGGCACAGGAAGGTGTAGCTGACTCGGGATTTGAAAACTTGCTGAAAATGTTGAAGAATATGTTTCCAAAGAATAACGAGTTGCCCGCCAGTACGTACGAAGCAAAGAAGGTTGTCTGCCCTCTAGGTTTAGAGGTTCTGAAGATACATGCATGCATCAACGACTGCATCCTCTACCGTGGTGAATACGAGAATTTGAATGAATGCCCGGTATGCACTGCATTGCGTTATAAGATCAGAGGCGATGACCCTGGTGACGATGTCGAGGGCCAGAAACCCAGGAAGAAGGTTCCCGCCAAGGTGATGTGGTATGCTCCTATAATACCACGGTTGAAACGTCTGTTCAGGAACAAAGAGCATGCCAAGTTGTTGCGATGGCACAAAGAGGACCGTAAGTCGGACGGGGAGTTGAGACACCCCGCAGATGGAACGCAATGGAGAAAGATCGACAGAGAGTTTAAAGATTTTGCAGCTGACGCAAGGAACATAAGATTTGGTCTAAGTACAGATGGCATGAATCCTTTTGGCGAGCAGAGCTCCAGCCATAGCACCTGGCCCGTGACTCTATGCATCTACAACCTTCCTCCTTGGTTGTGCATGAAGCGGAAGTTCATTATGATGCCAGTGCTCATCCAAGGTCCGAAGCAACCCGGCAACGACATCGATGTGTACCTAAGGCCATTAGTTGATGAACTTTTACAGTTGTGGGGCAGACCTGGTGTCCGTGTGTGGGATGAGCACAAAGAAGAGGAATTTGACCTACGAGCGTTGCTTTTCGTAACCATCAACGATTGGCCTGCTCTTAGTAACCTTTCGGGACAGTCAAATAAGGGATACAATGCATGCACGCACTGCTTACATGAGACTGAAAGTGTACATTTGCCAAATTGTAAGAAGAACGTGTACCTTGGGCATCGTCGATTTCTTCCGAAAATTCATCCAGTAAGAAAGAAAGGCAAGCATTACAACGGCAAGGCAGATCACCGGCCGAAGCCTGCGGAACGCACTGGTGCTGAGGTATTTGATATGGTCAAGGATTTGAAAGTCATCTTTGGAAAGGGTCCTGGCGGACAATCAGTTCCGCAGGGAGCTGACGGGCACGCACCCATGTGGAAGAAGAAATCTATATTTTGGGAGCTAGAATATTGGAAAGTCCTAGATGTCCGCTCTGCAATCGACGTGATGCATGTTACGAAGAATATTTGCGTGAACCTCCTAAGCTTCTTGGGCGTGTATGGGAAGACAAATGATACAAAGGAAGCACGGCAGGACCAGCAACGCTTGAAAGACCCTGATGACCAGCATCCGGAATGGTTTCAAGGTCGTGCCAGCTACGCTCTGACCAAAGAAGAGAAGGTCATCTTTTTTGAATGCCTGAGCAGTATGAAGGTCCCGTCTGGATTCTCGTCCAATATAAAGGGAATAATAAACATGGCGGAGAAAAAGTTCCAAAACCTGAAGTCTCACGACTGCCACGTGATTATGACGCAATTGCTTCCGATTGCTTTGAGGGGGCTCCTACCGGAAAATGTTCGAGTAGCCATTGTGAAGCTATGTGCATTCCTCAATGCAATCTCTCAGAAGGTAATCAATCCAGAAGTTCTACCACGGTTACAGAACGATGTGGTCCAATGTCTTGTCAGTTTCGAGTTGGTGTTCCCGCCATCCTTCTTCAATATTATGACGCACCTCCTGGTTCACCTAGTCGAAGAGATTTCCATTCTCGGTCCTGTATTTCTACACAATATGTTCCCCTTCGAGAGGTTCATGGGAGTATTAAAGAAATATGTTCGTAACCGTGCTAGGCCAGAAGGAAGCATCGCCAAGGGCTATGGAAATGAGGAGGTAATTGAGTTTTGTGTTGACTTTGTTCCTGACCTTAAGCCGATTGGTCTTCCTCGATCGCGGCACGAGGGGAGACTAAGTGGAAAAGGCACGATCGGAAGGAAATCAACGATATGTATGGACGGCCATTCTCTGACTGAAGCACACCACACAGTTCTGACCAATTCCAGCTTGGTGGCTCCGTACTTTGAGAAACACAAGAATATTTTACGCTCGGACAACCCGGGGAAGCCTGAATCCTGGATTAGGAAGGCCCACATGGAGACTTTCGGCAGTTGGTTGAGAAAACATTTAATGAGTGACAATGTTGTTGTAGATCAGCTGTACATGTTGGCCAAGACACCATCTTCGACTATAACGACTTTCCAAGGGTACGAGATAAATGGGAATACATTTTACACGATCGCCCAAGATAAAAAGAGCACCAACCAAAACAGTGGTGTCCGCTTTGATGCAGCAACCGAGAATGGGCAAAAGGTCACATATTATGGTTACATAGAGGAGATATGGGAACTTGACTATGGACCCTCCTTTAAGGTCCCTTTGTTCCGGTGCAAATGGTTCAAGCTAACAGGAGGTGGGGTAAAGGTGGACCAGCAATACGGAATGACAATGGTGGATTTCAACAATCTTGGTTACCTTGACGAACCATTCGTCCTAGCGAAAGATGTCGCTCAGGTTTTCTATGTCAAGGACATGAGTAGCAAACCGAGGAAACGGAAAGATAAGAAAACGATCAGTACATCATGCGATGATCCAAAGCGCCACATTGTTCTTTCAGGGAAAAGAAACATCGTGGGAGTGGAGGACAAGACAGACATGTCAGAAGATTATAATATGTTTGGTGAAATTCCGCCCTTCAAAGTGAACACCGACCCAAGCATTAAGTTAAATGATGAGGATGCTCCATGGATACGGCCCAATCGTAAGCAAGCAGGGACACAAGGGAAGAAATGATGTGTAATAATTTATTGTACCAAACTTTGTTGAATGGATCACGTGAATTATATTATCCGTGATGTGTTTTCGTGTCCATTTTCGAATGATTCGATTGATTCGAGATAGCACTGATGATACATGAAATTTGGAGTGATTTAGTCATACTCCTGCCTAGGCGTATAATATGCATACTCGTAGTCTTCATAGCCGCCGCCGTTGTACTGGTAGTCGTCGCCTTCTAAGTTGCCGGCGTCGTCGTCGCTGCTGTCGTCGCGGCGGCGTGGCTCGAACTGAGGGTAGCGCAGGCGGGGGATATCGCCGGCCGTGATGTAGTCCATGACGCTCTGCAGAGTCCGGCCGTACCACCATAGCCGACGGCCGGCCTCGTGGAAGTTCCCAGGAGGCAGACCGTCCTCCTCATACCTGGCGAGCGCCCTCTCACGCCGATTGATGAAGAAGGCGTCCCAAGTATGCTGGTTATCGGGATGCCAGCGGGGATTCATCCGCTGCTCGGCGTGAGGTCGAGGTAGTAGTGGTTCGTGATGGCTGCCCGGCGCGCAGTACCCGAGGGGGAGGGACCGCACACCGCCGGCGCTTAGGCTCCAGCCGGCGGGGACGCGGTAGCCCGGTGGGCAAGGGTAGTTCGAGGCGCAGCTCCTCCACCTGGTAGGTTAGAGGGTGCGGTGGAAGCCATGAGAGAGTGAGAGATTGTAGAGATGTGATAATGCTGGCAAGCCGGGCTACATATATGTAGTGAGAAATGGCGGGAAAAATGGGAGCGGGAAGACAGGAGGCGGGAAGAAAGAGGCGGGAAGAAAGGGGCGGGAAGAAAGAGGCGGGAAGAAAGTGGCGGGAAGAAAGTGGCGGGAAGAAAGAATGGGAAGAAAGTGGCGGGAAGAAAGAGGCGGGAAGAAAGAAGCGGGAAGAAAGTGGCGGGAAGAAAGAGCGGGAAGAGGAAGAAATGGCGGGAAGAAGTGGCGGGAAGACAGATGCGGGAAGAAAGGGGCGGAAAGAAAGTGGCGGGAAGAGGGGCGAAAGACAGAAGCGGGAAGAGGGATGGAAGACAAAGGTGGCCGGGAAGAATCGGTGGGGAAGAATTGAGGGAAGAAGAGGCGGGGGAAGAACTGTGGGAAGAATGGGGAATTTGTATTTTTAAGATATTGAAATGAATTAGTTTCATTTTTCTGAATTTTTTGATATATTAATTGCATTTTTAATATTTTTAAATGAATTAGTTTTATTTTTCTGAATTTTTTGATATATTAATTGCATTTTTAAGATTTTGAAATGAATTAGTTTTATTTTTCTTAATTTTTTGATATATTATTTGTATTTTTAAGATTTTGAAATGAATTAGTTTTATATTTCTGAATTTTTGATATATTATTTGTATTTTTAAGATTTTGAAATGAATTAGTTTTATTTTTCTGAATTTTTTGATATATTATTTGTATTTTTCACATTTAGAAATGAATTAGTTTTATTTTTCTGAATTTGTTGATATATTATTTTGTATTTATAATATTTACAAATGGAAAGAATTTCGAAAAAGGTTTATAGGCGGCTGGTCTGCCAACCGCGACTAAAGCTCATTTCCAGGAACCGCAAAAACGGGCTTAAAAATGGCTTTAGTCGCGGTTGGCTACACCAACCGCGACTAAAGCCCCTCCCTATAAATACGGGCGCTCGCGAGGCCTCACTTCTTCTTCCTCCGCTCGAACCGCCAAAGCCCTGCTGCACTCGTTCGCTTCCGACTTCGTCCCTCGTCCTCGCCGACCGCCGCCTCTGCCCGCTGTCGGCCGCCAACTCTTCTTCCCCGCCCGCCCCGTGTATGTCGTCATAAACGGCGATATGCCTTATGCGCCGACTGAACAAGATGAAGAGGATATTTCTTCTTATCTGAATCTTGACGGTCAAGATGAAGGCCGTCAGCAAGATGATGGGGAAGAAACGTCGATAAACGACGATCTTCAATTGCAAGTAGCAACCAGCTCCGGCGCCGAGGTATATATATACATTTTGCCTCTGGTGATACAAACTTACTGATTTGAATAAATATGTGTGTACTAACACGCGCGACTCTCTTTCTTATTTTAGCCCTCGGCCGGATCGTCGAAAAAATCGAGTACGTCGTCAAAGCGTGGCGCAACCAAGACGCTCAAACAAGGAGAAACATATACCATCGAGGTTGTCGACAGTGCAACCGGCAGGCCGCTGGAGCCCCAGAAGCACGCCACCAAGTTTATCAACCAATGCGGAGCCGTTGTTAGAGACAACGTCTCGATCACCCTCCAGGAGTGGCATGAGCCAAAGAAGGCACGTCTTGGTTTCACTTTTGTCGACAAGAGAACTAAAAAGGATTGCTTTAAAAAGCTTATGGAACATTTCATCCTACCTCCGGAATACCACAAATTCGATGAGGAGGGTAACAAGATTCAGGAAAACAAGGAGAGGAGGAGGCTAGTCAAACACTTCGCTCTTGGTAAGATGGCCGAAACATTCCGGAAATTCAAGCAAAATCTAGCCCGTGACTATGTCAACCAGAACAAGACTCCGGATTTCAAAGGACAATATGAGAGACTTCAACATGATTGGCCAGAATTTGTGAAGCAGAAGAAATCGGAGCATTTCATTGAAATATCGAAAAAAATAAGGAAAATGCGGCTAAGAAGGAGTACAATCATATTATGGGGCCAGGAGGGTATCGCTTTTGGGAGCCTAAGTGGGAGAAGATGGAGAACGAGCTGAGGACGCGAGGAATCCGTCCAGGTACGGAGGGATGGGACCGAAGGGCCAAAAGCTGGTGGTACGGGCATGGGGGAACGCTAGACCCGGAGACAGGGGCGTGTGTTCACCGGAACAGAACGTTTAAACCCACCCAAGCCCTTATTGACGCAATGAGGGATGCTCAAGAGGGGAAGATCAAGTTCAACAGAGAGAACGACGCGCTGACAAAAGCCCTCGGGAATCCTGAACACGGAGGACGTGTACGAGGCATGGGGAACATTCCGTGGAAAGTAGGGTTCTCCCAGGACGATGACCCGTACGGTTACAGAAGCCGTAAGAGAAAGTCGGATCGGGATGCAGATGTTGTGGCGCGGTTGGCATCGGAAGTCGATGAGATGAAGAAAACCCTGACTATACTAGTACAGGAGAGATCGGCAGCTGGGACGCATGAAGATCATCCAGCGGATCTCGGAAGCCAGCAGCGGAGAAGCAGCGTGGCTTCCACGGAGGTCCAGCCGGCTACTGATGCACCGGAGATCCATATTACTGCACCGGAGCCTCCTCGCTACCCCGTGGACGATGTAAAGGAGATGAAAGAATGTCATCTGCATTATCCTACTGGGAACATGTCCACGAAGGTAGCCATCGGCAGTGCTTTACCATGTGAGCCTGGAGCACTCCACCACAACAACCCCATTCCAGATGGCTATGCTCGTGTCACGGTGGAGGAAATAGTCCCAGGGTTTGAGGAACTGGAGATTGACATTGCTACACCCGAAGGGGAGAGAAGACTTGGAGGTGTCAAGCGCCAGTTCATTCTATGGAAAAAGAAGTTTATCAAGTTTCCAGACGAGGCGCCAAGGCGAACAAGTCCACCCCCCTCCGGTGGTGGTGGCGGCGGCGGCGGCGGCGGCGGTGGTGGTGGTTCACCTACACCTCCTTCACGTCAGCCGACGCCGCCCGTCCGGCATCGCCGCCGCCCCCACCGTCCGGCGGGTGAGCAGACGCCGCCCCCCAGTCACCTCCGGCGGGTAAGCAGCCGCCCCCCAATCCACCTCCGGCAAAGAAGCAGAAGCAGTCCTGGACTATTAACCCGGAGCCTTATGTACCTAAGACCACAAAGGTACCGGAGCCATCACTGAAGCCTCTCATCCCGAGACCTTGGGAACTTAGTGTCGAGGAAAATGCAGCGGCCGTGGCTGCTCAGCATGAGAAATGGAAGGCGGACTGCAAGAAGAAAAGAGAGCCCGAGCCCAAGCCAGTATATTCTGACAAGCAAAAGAAGTGGGCTAAGTCATTTTTGAGCACACCGTCCCAAGCCGCGAAGAATCTGCCTGACGACTATGCACGTGAACTTCGTAGGCAAGCACTCATGTTGAAGGAGAAGAAAGAGTTGGCGGAGAAGCAGGAGAAGAAAGCCTTGGAGGAGGCCGAGAAAGAATTAGAAAGTAAAAAAGAGGGGAAACAAGTTGCCCAGCTCGGGGAACAGAGTAAACAATCCATCGCCCCCTCATAGTGAAAGCCGCCGGTCCGGATGCAGCAAGACAGGGATTGACTGTAGCGAGTGCCATAGAACAAGCGGCCAACTTAGGTCTGACTCTTCGTGCACTGTTAGGCCTTGATGAGGCGCCAATGAAGGACGTAGTAATTACATATGTGCCGAATGGGCCTCTCGTCGAGCCTGCGCAGGAAGAGGATCTACCTCGACAAATGACAGGTCTGCTAAATTGGTACAAGGCTTACATAAAACTTAAAAACGCCAAAGACTATATTTATGCGGAAGTTAGACCTGAGCATCACTTCAAACATTACTATATAACAATTCATCGGAGTGAATTGTTCCAGCTTTTCAATCTGCGCGAGCTCGACAAATCTATCATCAGTTGCTACGTTCTGTAAGTGATTTATTTCTACCCCATCTCGTTCATTGCCTGCACTATATATATATATATATATATATATATATATATATATATATATATATATATATATATATAGGTAAATTAACTGGTGCTCCTAGGTGCCCGGGCACCATACGTAGATACGCGTATTTTTGCTTTGTAGTACACATACCTGAGGGTATACATACCTAAGTTACACATACCTAAGGTATACATACCTAAGATATGCATACTCAAGTGATACATACCTAAGATATTGCATACCTAAGGTGTACGTACACTGATACGTGTATATATATGTTAGGTATGTGTAACTTGCATGTGTGTATGTTAAGTATGTAAATGTTAGGTATGTGTAACTTGTATGTGTATATGTTAGGTATGTAAACCTTAGGTATGTGTAATTTAGACACGTACACTCCAGGTATGTACGAAATACACGTTGGGTGCCCATGCTCCTAGGTGCCTACATATATATATATATATATATATATATATATATATATATATATATATATATATATATATTGTCCTAACTATCTTGTTGTGTACGCTATTATGCAGAATGAAGAAGCGGGAAATGCGAATAAGGAGCATCCATGATGTTGGGTTCATTGACCCACACATCGTTAATTCATATGTGTTAGAACACCACCCCGCCGACGTGGAGGAAGACCTGTGGCGGTTTCTTAGAAAACAGGAACTCAAAAGTGATATTCTATTTCCTTACCATTTTGGGTGAGTGTTTCTGTCTTGAGCACATTCTCTTTTGTTTACTCCATGCATGGTATGTGGCTAATCGATGAGTTAATTATGCATGACTGTGCATGTATCGTGTCCGCAGGTTCCACTGGATTCTGCTAGTAATTCAATTTCACACTCCACAGTTCTCGTCCACGACTCTCTGAATATGGATCCAAAGCTTTGGGCCGACATGAGAAAAATGATGCAAAAGTAATTATTTTCATTCATTTGCGCTCTATATCGATCGGCCTCATTCATCATTTCCTAATATCAAGTAACTAATAACTCTCTTGTTCATTTAATTTTCTTTGCCTCGTAGGGTTTGGACACGGTTCGTAGACACAAAGGTCGGTGAATTCAAAAAAGAGCTACAATTTAAAAGGTCAGTGGCTGGGACTGGGGATATTCAGCCACCGGGGACCAATCTATGTGGATACTATGTTTGTGAGATGATCCGGAGATACACTGAGCGGGCCGGGTGGAGAACAACATCATGAGGAATAACCTCCGGAAGACGCTTAGTCCAGAAGCTCGCTTCCGACCACTTCAAGAGGAACTAGCTGGATGGTTCGCGAGGGAAGTCATCGATCCTAGAGGAGAACACTATGTAGAGGACGTAGAACATGCACTAAATTATGTATGGAAACTTGTTCAAAATTGTATATGGTCATCCGATATTGAATATATATTGTCATATTCCTCTTGAATTCTTTTGGTTCTAATTTCAAATTTGTTTGAAATTGTACATTCATATGCATGTATGTAGTACCGTAGAATATGTGAAACTCCTTCAAAATTAAAATAAAACACAAAAGAAAATAAAACAATACAAATTAAAAAGAAACCAGGTTTAGGGGGGGGCTAAAAACCCTAAACCTGCGGCGGCCTTTAGTCGCGGGGTACAGAGAACCGCGACTAAAGGTCCTCCGCCCCGAAGGACTGTCGCGGCTACGTGGAGGCGCTTTAGTCGCGTTCAGGGATAACCCGGACTGTGGGGGAGGGCCTTTAGTCATGATGTTGGCCTGCGCGCAACCGCGACCAATAGCAGTTGCGAACCGCGACCGAGGCCTTTTTTCTACCAGCTTTTATAACCTGCTGTGCCTAGATAGGCTGCCACGCGTACGCAGCAACCTTGTAGGTCACTCACGACAAAAGAAGATCTGTTTCTATCGCAAATTTGTCCGTTTACGTAAACTTGCTAAGTCCTAGAAATTTCTGTGTTTCAAACATGTCCCCTAGCTCGGCATGCATTGCAGATGACTTTATGACTGACGAATGGAACATGGCGTGTAAAGCTCAAAAAATGCGAAAGTTTCAAAAAATGTGAAGTAAAATTTTGCATGTACATATTATGTTGATACTTACTTGCTCTTCACGAAAAATACCATTGTGTGTGGCCTGCATAAAAATGACAAAATGTCCAAATGAGAATAGTGAACAGGAATTTGTACTATTCACAGGAATAGGAATTTGCATTTTGTCATTTTTGTGTAGGTCACACACAATGGTATTTTTCCGTGAAAACACACACGAGTAAGTATCAACATAATATATACATGCAAAAATTTACTTCATATTTTTTTGAAACTTTTAAATAGCATTTTTTTGAACTTTTCATAATGGGTGCGCGCGCACCCAGGTTCCATTCACCATTTCGATGACTTTGGCATACTTTTAGTTTGTCGTAATATTATTTCATGTAAGACTAGTTTACAGGTCAATCTTACACAGCATGCTTACTTTGGCATGTTAGACAGTTTTATTAGTTTTAATTTGGGTATTTTAGCTGCCTAATCGCAAGCAAACTAATGAGTATCAATAGCTCCGGTGAAACACATTGACACCTACAACACGTACGGAACAACATATTTTTTGCTACAATGAATACTATGTTGTTTCGCATAAGACCGTCCGCTCCTTGGTGCCTTGATGAGGTAACGGAATTGTGTATCCCGCTGTCCTCGATGTTTTGTCATAAGACCGTGAGATCCTAAGTGCCGCAAACTTGTCTTTATGTCCTTGGTTTTAAGAATTAGTTGCTTGTATTTTCTCATTTCTGTTTTTGTACTGGACTTCAAATTGTCATAATAACATTAACCATATATTGTTAGTGTTGAGTTTGTGTCAAATATCGTATAAGTTGGGTTACGTTTGACTCGAGTTGTAATAGGTGATAGTTACGTGTAGTGTTCAAGTTAGACTCTCTATCCTGGCCTCCCATATAATGTGAGGGGCGCCACATATTGTAACCATGATGACTTGACAGCAGGAGCGCAAGGGCAATGGGGAGGAGCGTCCGTAGTCATGCACCGCAGTAGTAGTCAAGTTGCCGGACTGCGAACAAATCTTTGTCGTGTGCCGTGATTGTTTGATCTTCGGTAGATCGATCATGCGCCTTCGACGGTAACAGCTAGGTTGCCTAATATTCAAAGTAGGATCCATAGCTTTAGATCCTCATTCGATGGTCCGTATTCTCTCCATTTCGCATTGTCTTCCTCCTTCTTCCTCCTGATTTCTCGCAGCCTCCCGAGGAGACTGCGATTTTAACGGCGACGGTACTAATTTAATAATTATATACACCGTTCAATTAGTGCTCTGAGATTGATGAGACTTTTGACATTTGTATAATATAAAACTAATAATTAAAATACAAGTGAAACTTTTATAAAATAAACCAATACATGGGTAGCATTGTGAAACTGCTTGTAAAAAGTGAAACTATGGATCATTGCGGTATGTTTTACAAATAATCGTGTCTTAGTTACATTTTAATTATGTTTCGATTATATTTCATAATTTTGTCAAATAATTGGTCAAGCACATGGATGATGTCACCGACATCACTACAAATTTAGCAAAGCCGGTAAAAGGAGGTTTTCATTCCTCCTGAGCCCTTCATGAATGTCATTGCTATCCTCCTTCCTAACATCTAGGACGCAGCTTGCATCTTCAGATCTTCTACCACTACTTACTGCCAAGATTAGAAAGAGGACTCGAAGTCAGCCCGGCCCTGCTTATCGACCCCTATTTGGCACCGGCCTAACAATCAACCTTCTTTATCTTGGCTCGCTTGCAATTTGACACTTCATTGTTGTATCGTCCTCACACATTGTCATCCCTAATGGCCATCCTCTGGTATGGGGAGCAAAGGTCCTTAACTTACGATGGAAGTACGCCTAGATGTAAAACTCTAACTTAACCCTCAGCCTTAGGGCTCATTTGATTCATAGGATTTATAAAGAAATTGTGTAGGTTGTATTCTATGGAAAAAATTTCTATACAAGTTGTTTGATTCATAAGAACACATCATATAGAATCTTGTAGGTAAATCCTATAGAAAAAAAATATTAGGTCATACCTCATGAAAAATCATTTGCTACAGTCACACTCCATCCTCCCATATGATTTACATAGGCATGACATCTTAATCCTATGTTTTTTCTATTCATATGTTTTTCATATCCTATGAATCAAATGAGCAATTAAACCTTTATAATTGGTCTCGCTCCTCATGGCTCCTATTGTTGCCGTAAGGGGAAAAGATGGAGAGAAAATAGGGTGTATTACAAAATCAACAGGCACTTCAAAGACAGTTCAGGCAACTAATAAGTAATTCCAAAGGCGTCATAATAATAAGATTGCAATCATGTTCCAAATGATTGATTTGCATTCAACAAATCGAACGCGTACTGTATCACCCTGACACCCAATTAGTATTCAAATGCACGTGTGTGATTATTGTGGTCATCAAGCCCCTGCACTACAGTACAGATGTACTTCTTCAGAACTCGTCTACTTGAAGAATGATGAAAAACAAAAACAAACATGTGTACCTCCAGCACGGCAGTCTTTGTTTGCCACAAAGGGAATCAAAGGAGACGAGAAGAAACTATACACAATATTAATAATTGTTACAACAACAATTATTGTGTTACAATACCAAAATCACGCACAAAAATAGAAGAAACTAATTGTATTAATCAATTCATCCTAATGCCCCACCTACTGATGGAATCAATGAACAAAATCATGGCTATACAGTGGCTGCCAGTACTCCTCCTAAGCTATGAGCCTTACCATGACAATCTACCAAACTGCTCCATGGAAAGTGACGATGATGAGCCATAATTTCGTACGTTGACGTCTCCGATTTGATCAGTTGATGGATTGATCTGGATGGCGCGACTTTGACGAGAGGGGCTTGTATCGGATCAACAGTTCCATCGTCGAAAGCTCCAACCGATCTGCATTGCACTACCATTACGTAGTACTGGATCGTTGTTTCTCAATCTCTCCTCTTTTTGTAAAGAGACACACAACAGTTGGGATGCTTTAAGTTCAACTAAGTACATACGTATGTAGACTCGAAACCTTATGTATTTATTAGATAATTAGCTGAGCTCTGAGACTGACATGCTGGGTTTGGGGAATTGAGATACCACAACCCACTGCGGTTTTAATGTTGCCGGAGAACCCATCACGGGCACTGGCAAGGTAGCCTTCTCTGCTTTCATTTTTTTTGTTACCATTGACCCCGTATATTACATCCCTCCAAAATCCACCCGGCAAGGACACATACATAGACTTTGTGGGAGATCTCCAACTATTCACACCTCTCTTTGTGCCGATGGCACCGTTATCTTTGTGGCGCCAATCGAGAGGACATCATCTTTTTTGGCGACACCTGAACAACTTTAGCCAAGTCACCGGCGTAATCAGGCTGTGCAAAGACTCAAGTGGCCTATTAGATTTGAAAATATGAATCTTAATAACATTCTTTCAAGCTTTTCCGGTCCAATGCACCCTTTCCAATGAAATACATTAGCCCCTATCTGTGGCATGACTAATTAAGGAAAATTCACTTAAACATTTGAGAGTCGCCGCCAAGCTAGTCCCTTGGCTAGGAGAACTCCACCATGACCGCCGTGTACTACTTCTCACGTTGGTGCTCGTGAGTATTTTATCTATTTTTGTCACTATGCTTGAAGTTTCAATAGAGGTGTTAGAAGAAAACTAAGAGCGATCGAGAGAAGCAAATGAATCGAACTAGTTTCTTATTCCATTGATGATCAACATATTTATACAAGGTGAAGGGACACGAATAGGGACGCGTCCGTACAAGGGGGTGTGAGAGAAAGGACACGACTGTTTGCATAGCAAACCGCCATAGAGAAACAACGGGAGGATTATCCTCTTAATTATCCTATTTAATTAAATCCTAACACTCCCCCTAATCCTTCCTTGTCTTCATGCTTGGTCATTTCTAGAATCATCTTTGGAATCATCTCCTCTAAAAACCCTGTGGGAAAAATATGAGGAGAGTAGTGTGTATGATATGTTGCTAAAACTCCTTTAAACCCAGTGGGAAAATAAGGAGAAAATGATGCAACATATAATGGTTGGATATGCTGTTAAAACTCCTTCAAAACCCAGTGGAAAAATAAGGAGAAAATGACACAACATATAATTGGTATTGTCTCTTTGTTAACTCAATATGAGAAAAACCTTGTAAAAGGGAAAACCCATAGAGTATAGAGAACAATATATGTCGTATATATTTTCCTAAAAACCCCGACGGGGAAAACAGAAAATATGACATATCATCTTGTGTTGATATTACCTCATTAAAAACCTTGATGAGAACCTATGTAGTAAACTCATAAAGGGAAAAAGAGTGTAATATGATGCTTTGAACATGATTGATTCAGGAAGATACTCCCCCTGATTCTTGCAAATTTGGAAGCCGTCGCATACCAATTCCATAAAATACTTCTGGAATGTTGAAGTTGGTAGAGACTTCGTGAACAAACCAACAACATTATTGTGTGATTTGACTTGCAAGATGTTTATTCCCCAACTCTTTTGAAGTTCATGGAGATAAAACAATCTAGAGGCAATATGCTTAGTGATATTGCTCTTGATATATCATGTTTGCATCCATGCAACACAAGCAACATTATCTGTGTAGATAATGATTGATGGTTCAAGAGAACCAATACCACATGACTCATGTATGTGGTTTGTCATTCACAAGCCACATGTGTTAACATGAAGCATTGAATCTTAGAATGATCGTGGTAGTGTAGTCACCAGAGTCTATTTGAAGACATCAATGGAGTGACAATTCTACCATGTTGATACACATTGTGGGATCATTCAAGTAGCCAACATCAGTGTATCCTGATGATATTGGAGTTCAGATTTCTCTGAAATTACAAGAATATGTCAAGTAATGTGTGTGCCTTGAGCCAAAAGATATTCTTGATCCCCAACCAATGTTGGTAGGTCCAATGGCACTGAGATAGTCCCAACATCCGTTCTACATCATCCCGTGGTTTGAGTGGATCTTTCTCTACGTCTAGAGATCGAACAATCCTAGGAGATGGACATGACTTGTCCATCAAGTTTCTCCAATTTTCTATATAGGCATCTTGGTGTACCATAATACTTGAGTGAAGGTGCTCGAAGCAGTAGTCCCAAGCACTATTTGGATTTATCCAAGATTCTTCATCTCAAATCCTTCAGAGATGATCACGTGTCTGGTCGTTGTAGGAGTTATCCTTATGTATGACAAATACACATGGGTGATCATCATGTAGGAGTGATCCCTTTGTATAAGGAACTCACTATGTCGGTTGTACCAAAATGTACCGACAACAATAAGCCATGTGGTGACTTATTTATTATTACACAATACATGTTGCATTTGCGTTTCGATTCGGACAGAGATTCCATCGGGAACCATACATGTCCAAATCTAGTGATCCACATGGATATGTAGTCACTACATCTATCAACTGCATAGATAGATGATTTTGTACTGCCAATGATATAATGTATCGGAAATAGGATTTCACTCGCGGAGATTAGGTCTCGGATCTCTGCGTAAATCCGACCTTGTGCTACAAGCCTTGCTTTCTCACCACCTTGTTATCTCATTCCGTTGCTGGAAGAGAACATATTGAACCGCATAGGGAATTCATTTGGAGGAGCGAGGCTAATTCTGCTTGGATTGCATCCTTTGATTGTTTCAGTCCAAGCAAGTGGTTTACACTCTGCCATGGCCATGGTCTTTGGATCTGAATCATTATGAAGGATGTTTGCAATCATACAAGAGAAATATTGTCGACATTTGTAGGCTTTGGTTATGTGATTCTAATCGATATAGTTGGAGGAAATCTCAAGCACCCATGATGACTCTTCGTGATTTCCCAATACGCGTGAGTCCGGGTGTTCCGATGTCCCAGCCAGTGTGTGCAAGCTGAAGCTGAAGCTGAAGCTGGGTTTCCCTTCCACTGGGTGTATACTACCCATCAGGTGTTCATCAACGCAAGGTCGACTTGCATTTACTGATTTAGAGGATTCCTCGATTTCCTTTGTTGCTTTGCAAAAAGCTAGATCCTGGTCGAGGCCGTACTACTCCCCTCTTTTTATGAAACAGGGAGTTGAGTGGTTTTTATTGGTACCTCCACTCTTTCGGGCGCATTTCTAACCGGATTGAAAGATTTTGTAACACCTTTGAGATCAGTAAATGAATCTGGCAGGTTATTTGCATGTGTTGCAAATTTGTGAATCCGAACGTAGAGTCCAGATTCTTGAGTACGTGGTTATGAGGAGGAACGTGAAGTCCCAATTAATTTCCTGGCATTCGATGTGGTACTTGAAATCTCCCCCTAATGCCTGGAAATATCCATCCTTCAATATTTGCAATCAACGTACGAGGCTATGAACAGATCCCTTATGAGGAGTTCAAGGTACTTAGTGATCGACGGAGATCTGTACCCCACATAGATCCCTAATTTGTGGGCCTATGATGTACGCTGCGGTGGTGAGATCGGTACGCGTGAAGCGATTCCGAACTTACGCAGATGGGAAATGCTCGGAGGATTTCCACGTATCAATTGCAGAGGGGAAGTTCTGCGATATGCAGTTAGTTAGTCAAGGGTGTGTAAAGCCGCATGACTCCAACGTGAAGTTGGTAAAATTTCAACTCATTAACAAAGGTCGTGCAATGAGCCCGATCCTCTTGCTCAGATATTCAACCAAACCTTTTGTGTATGGACATATGTGACAAAGTGCTGAACTCCAATCTTCGAAAGCCATGCAATAATTATTGGAGGCACATGAAGAGAATTTTGCATCATTGTCCATTCGAATTGATTATAATTCGATTTCAGTCCACACTATGGTTGGAAGAGGCCACAAATATCACCTCGAATGCATTCGATCGAGGGACTTAAGTGATCCAGCTTTGATCTTGAGGTATATGAGAACCTCAAAATGGGCTACATATCCGATGATTGAGAAAACTTAGCTTCATGCAAATCATGACCAATGGAATTGATTTGTAGGCAACATGTGCTACGGGTTGGTTATACGTGTAGTACAATCCAAACAATAGAGAGGGTACCTTTTCAAATACTTGTTCCTCATCCATCGGATTGGATCCCGTAGAAATCTATATATCGAATTAGAGAGTTTCCATTGTGGAAATCTTTATCAAATATATAGAAGACATTCAATCTTATTCATACCAGAGTGCTGATACAATATATTGTGAAACACAATATATATGTTCTATTACAACAACAAAAATGGACATGAATAAATCGATCACTAAGGAGATAATGAGACTAGTTAAAGTCTCCAAACATGTCGGTTGAGGCATACTCAATGATCATGTTCTCCGTGCCCATAGGGTCTTGTGACCGCTAGAGAGTCATGGTGTTGCAATGTTGAAGAGGAACATCTCGCGAACAACCATCTCTATTAGTGCAACTGGATGAAGGTTAGTGCTTCAAACCTCTTTTCCCGAGGTCCTTTGTATGCTAGGGATTGTTAATACGTAATAACCAGATGTTGTTGGTGTGGCATTCCTCTGTCATATGCGTATAGCATTCACACTCGATCTGGATGTATGTTGCCTTGTGATGTACATGACAACATACTTTTACTCTTCTGTCAATGCCCAGTCGAGGTGAATCCGAGGCTTGGATTGCACACATTATCCCATGAAACGCAAGAGTGATCTTGATGGTCATGTTCCATGTAGTGTAGTTGTGGCCATTGAGGGCAAATGCCTCAAATCCTTTTTCGGCCATCATTTATTTACATGGGTGAACCAGAGATTATTAATTTACAATTGGTAAATCAAAAACCATCATGGTTATGTTGTAATGAACTTTGCAAAATTAATAAAGATTCAAGGCGTTGGCTTGAAATCATTAGTGTGAACCTCAAATTGTTAAGTATGACACTTTGTAGATAATCTCCAAAAGAAATTTTGGAGTCCGTCTCTCAGCACTAGAGAGTATAATCTGATGGAATCAGATACTCCTAGTTCTAGTGCCTTGTGTCATAACTTAATAGAATGTATGAGAGTTTACTTTGTAAAGCAATCCTAGTAAGATAATCTATATGCAGATCCACACACTACAATATGATCCCAAAACATCAATTTTGAAGAGGTTCACTTCAAATTTTGCATTTATCAATTCGTGCTCGTATAAGCCAAAGGCTCAATTAAGACGATGAATTGATTTTATTTGCAAGAAATTTTCTAGAAAAAGAAATCTCAATTGCAAAATATTGGATGTAATAATCCCAATATGTAAACAAAAACATGGAAATATATATCACATCACATTGCTCTGGAATACATGGCTCAACGGGTTTACAGTACATGAAATCAAATACTGCAATTTAAACATGGCCTTAAACAGAATTAGAAACTAGAGTAGTTCTACTGTTAATAGACCGGATTGTTAAAAGTCCAGAAAAAAATCTCTAGCAATCTTTGGCCAAAGGATGTGTCTGGGAGTGGGGCAGCCGAGTGGGCTGGCTAATTTTTGATAGAGGCGGTTAACGCCACGAGCGGATGGGATCGACGATCGCTGATACCGCTCGGTCAACGCCACGCCTCCACTACCATTTGCCCCTGCCGCCGCGTGGGCGGCCTTCAACGACGGCCGAATTGGTTCCCGCCGCGGACGTCCTCGTCGGAGGAGTCACCGGGGAGGTGGGTGTCGGCGGCGACGCCATTCGCCAGCCCGAGCGCCGCCGGGCTCCGCGCCAGCACGGCCGTCCGCGACCGCTCGATGACGGGCTGGGAACCGGAGGCTGAAGGCCAAGGGGCGGCGCGCCGCTTGTGCGCGGCGAAGGCGGAGGCGGGTTTTCGGGGACGGCAGGCGCGGTGGCGCGACTGCATCGACGGGTGCTGCGCGGAAGGAGTTGCTCACGCCAAAGCCGGCGCCAAGGCGGAGGCTCCGGTCGGCGCCGAGACGAAAGCGAGGGCGTTGCTCGGGACTTGCACGTGAGGCGCGCCACCGGCGGCAACATCAGGAGCGGCGCGCCGGCTCCGACTTGAGACGGAGCCGCAACACAACCTCCTTGTCTTCATCGTCGACGACGACAGTGCCGCCCTCCGGAGGCAGGGTGCCTCAACAGGGGCGGCGGCCGGATGAGCGCGGCAGGGACACGACCTCACTCGTAGTGGAGACACAGTCCGGCGGCGCCAGAGAGCCGGGTCGATGTTCTCGTCGGCCCCGATAGGCGCGCCGACCGGCATAGGCCGACAGGCAAGGCTGGCTCGAGGGGCTGCATCGAGAAGGCTGCGGCGGTTGCTGTTGGGTGCAGGCGCGAGGGACGAATGACGCCGGCCATCATCTCGAAGCAGATGGATGAACAACGACAGGCATCTATGAGGCATTGTATCTCACCTTTTACCTGTGTATGCCCTTTCTTTCTCATCGATCTTGTAATCTGGAAATCGCTCAAATTGCAGAGCGTGCTGATAACGTGTTAGAAGTAAAAACTGAGAGCGATCGAGAGAGAAGCAAATGAATCGAACTAGTTTTTATTCCATTGATGATCAAACCATTTACACAAGCATGACACTGGTCAGTGACGCTGTCTGTGTACAAGGGGATGTGAGAGAAAGGACACGACTGTTTGCATAGCAAACCGCCATAGAGAAACAACGGGAGGATTATCCTCTTAATTATCCCATATATTAAATCCTAACAAGAGGTTCTCTGCACATAGTATTAGAACGTTGGCTTATGTAATAGTGAGAAGGTTACCGACAGAAAAGTGCAAAGTCATCCGAATCATGTTTAGCAAGCCTAAAGACTAGGGGGTCTTGGAATCCCACGTCTCACAAAATTCACTGAGGGGCTTAAGGTGGCTTTGGAATGAATGAACGAACCCAAACCTTGAATGCTGGAAACCCTCTTACTCCAAAGGAACCTGATATTTTTCACGATAAGCACACCATTCCATGGGCAATGGCGACAAGCCCTTGGGACAGCTTGATACAAGATATGGTCATGATATTGTTTCAAAAACTTTT
Organism: Lolium multiflorum; assembly: GCA_030979885.1. Classification (NCBI taxonomy): domain Eukaryota; kingdom Viridiplantae; phylum Streptophyta; class Magnoliopsida; order Poales; family Poaceae; genus Lolium; species Lolium multiflorum. The sequence continues at coordinate 19,986 of JAUUTY010000957.1, read as the reverse complement.
AAAATTGCAAAAAAGAATAAAAATGAACCTTGTGTTGTAATTTGGAGAATGAATTTTGGTTACTAACAACACCCAACAAGGTCTTTCGTGGAGTATTTGCCAGTACCCAGATTTGGGAGATACTGATGTAATCACCCAACCCAACCACGCATTCACACAAGATTTGCCAAGGACTCATTTACCTGCCTTCTTCATCTTAGAATCAAATTCTTGGGTGTACTAACTCTCCATGTCATGATGGTTTGGAAACCATGGACATCTCCCAAGTCTAAAGTTTAACTTTTTTTGCGAAAGTCTAAAGTCTGTCTTTGTTATGCAGACATCGGATAGGCTCGAATATCAAGGTGGCAAAACTGTGGACGTTGTAAAGCTTAAGGCATGTTTAAGAACTCACCACGATAAATGCGTGCTTGGTCATCCTGCACCGCTTGGGCTCATACTCCTCCGTGCTCAAATAAGTGACATCTAGCCTGATACATCGCTAGAACTCCCACCCCTCCCAACCCCTTCCCCCCCCCCAACCCTGGCCAATCCTCCTTCCTGCGCTCCCGCCGCCGGGCCGGGGCAAAGACCCTGGGAGCGTGAAGGGCAGGGCCTCCCTTTCCCTCTGACGATGACTCGGGGCGCTGGCTCATCCTCGACGGCGGCGGCGGTAGACCTCCTCCATCCTGTGTGATGGCGGGGGCGGCGGTCGAGGAAGAAGTGTGTGGCGTGGCCGAGTGCCGCGGCTCCCCGCTCTCCTGTCTGCGGGCACACCTAAGTGGTGGCCGGTGGTGGACGGTTTGTGCCATCCCCTCCGCTTCGCCGGCGCGGGTGGTGACCCTGGGGTTTCTCCCGCTGCTCCGAGGATCTTCTTCTGTAGGCAAAGAACTCCGGTTCGGAGGAGGAGGCGTGCCTCTTCTTCATCGAGGGTGGCTGCCGTGCTGGTAGTCCCGTGCGGGGATCAGTGGATCTCACAGGTTTCCCCGGCGATGGAGATCTAGTCCGGGGTGTCATGTATGGCTGTAAACCCAGCTTCTCGACTCTGCCCTGGCTGGATGATATGCGCCGGTCAATGCCGTTTACCTTGTCGGGTGCGCTGTATCTTGCACGTCTTGGCACTACACTTAGTTGGGATGTTGATGTTCTGTGAAACTGTTCGACCTCGGCTGGCTGACGATGCGATGTGTCGCCGCAACCTTGTTGAAGGCACGTTGACGCCAGTCATGTGGTTTCTCACTCGTGCTGCTCCGGGGAAAACCCTAGGTCCTGGTTCCTGGACGGGACGCTTCCTGCGTCGTTCTACCTCTTGGGGCATCGTTTTTGGTGCAGCTGCTGGATGTTGGCGACTTCTGTGAGTGGTGTTCATCTATCACATTGTTGGAGCGCCAGTTCATGGACATGGTGCCAGGTATCAATGATGGGACAGATGATGTATACGTAAGGAGGGTGGAGCCAGCTCACACATGGTGGCATCGATTTACAGGTCTGGGGCAGAAGGTGTTGATTCCTCTGAAGATGGAGTCGAGGAAGACGGCGGGAGCAACTCCTGTGGCGTGTGCGTTGGCGTGCGCTGAGAGTCTGCTTGACTGGATGTGTTTCTCACCTGCTATTGGGCGGTTTGGGAAGGCATTTAGTTTTGGATGATGTGAGTTGGTGTATTGTCACCCTCTTCATCCCACTGTAGGTATAGTAAGGTTGCTTCGAGTTTGATCTTTTGTATTGTTTCTTGTAAGGTTTCGTGAATAATCTAATAAAAAAATGCGTGTACCCTTTGATGCGTAAGCTGTACGCCCTCCGTCCACAAATAAGTGTACATCTAGCTCTAAACTTTGTCCATAAAAGAGTGTACTCCTATCTTCCCAATGCACTTTAATTGCTTCTCTCTCATCGCATGGAAATCAAACCCAATAATATTAAGCACATGTTCTTCTTGTTTTCTACATGCACTTAGCTTATTGGAGGTGAAAGAATTAAAGAGGAGAGATGCATCTTTCCAATATATTTTTCAATCGACTTTATAATTTATCTTGAAACCTCATGGCACACTTACTTATGTACGGAGAGTAAGCAACACCCATGGAAGTTGCTAATGCCGTCGTCGAACTAATTGCACAGTTTGATCTACCCAAGTATGGATTGCTGTGATGACTGAAGGACCGACCGTGTGATTTTAGAGCATCTCTATGATCCTGTTGTGACATGAAGGAATATGTGCTTGTGATGTGGCCACGGCCGATCGGATTTCATATGCCAAGACAAGATATTATGTTTTATCAAGCTTTTAGATACGTAGATCTAATCACGTCCGCAAATTTCATAAAAACCGCAAACATCCAATTCATCAACATGATAGCAAATTCAACAAAACAAAGGGAATGTTTTGAACATGACAACATGCCAACAATCATCCAAATTACAATATTCTCCAGATCACATTAAGACAATAGTTCAAATCACATAACAACAACACGAATGGTTCCGAGCAAATAAAGGTTCTCCTCGCACATAAATAAATAGGAAATGAAATGAAATAAAGGGGTACCAAGTTCTGCAATGTATCTGCCATTGATGCTACTGCCATGGGTTTCATGAGGAAGTAGAGCTTCCGCTTTGCTCCGAATCCGGCGTCCTACGTCGAGGGTACTACGAACCACCAAGGCGCATCCATGGAGACCGCCATCTAATCTTCTGCCGTGGAGGAATACATGGTCAGCCCATGAGATTCAACGATAGTGATTCGCGGGTGTGGTGGCTCCGTAGGCGTAGAAAAAGATGGCGGGAGTACGCACGGCGCGCGAAATGGACGCGCGAAGAGTAAGGGGCGCATGGAAGGGGAATGAGAAATTTCATAGGACCTTCCTGCGCGGATGTATTGCTCGGTTCGGCCCGCAACCGCGAGTTTGGGTGGTATGTTTTGGTCTCTTGTCTTTTTTATGGAATCTGATCGGCGTACCAAACTAGACGAAAACAAGAAAACGTTGTTTTATAGTTTTCAGAAGTTTACAAGATCACCCTAAGCAAGTAATGTAAAATGTTTTGAAGTGCCGTCTCGGGTTAGTTAAAAAGTGGCAGAAGGCAGCAACTGAGAGTTAACACTAGATCGAGGTAGCGCGACATCGACGGGCGGTGCCGGCGATGAGTGAGCGCGTCCACACACCGGACCACTAGGTCAGCTGTGCCAAGCAGCTAGCACGCAGGTGAGCATAGCATTAGTCCTGCGCTTATGAGGCGCCCGGGTAGCTTTAATGCTGCTGTAGATAATTTGGGAGCGGTAAATTGATGAGCCAGTTAGCATTGTCCACCGCGACGTACGGCCGCGCGTAAGGTGTTTATCCACACAGAGCTGCAGGGGCTGGCTCGGTATTACCGACGGTGGGTGATGTGTGAGCTGCCTCCGCTGGGGCTGGCCATACGTCGGCGTCGCCCTCGCCGACTCGACCCCGCTAGCTACAGGGTGCGCGCGCGGTTGCGGCGCTTTTCTGTGGAGGATCCCACCGCCACCGCCACCGCAGCAGCAAACTTGTAGTCGTGGGTCGCCGACTGACGACTGTGTAGCTCGCGATGGAGAGTTGTCGTGCGCGCGCGGGGGCTCTTCTGGATCCTTTTGCCCGGCGGAAATTGATGAGGCTAGCAGCCCGCACGGACCGCCGGACGTACATGGTGGTCAACCGCCGTCGGGTTTCTATGATTGGCTGGGCTGCTGCTGTTGCGTTGGGGAGCGTTGGTGGTGGCGGGCCGGTGTGTGTGCTCTCCGGCCATGCCCTTCATCTGCATGCCTATCTCTGACCGAGTAACAGCACGGGATTTGATTCTCGCCTTGCAAAAAAAATGTGTTGCCGCGTGGAGGCTGCACACGCGTATACGGCGAGCCGCGCAAACATGAGTGGATCTAGTCTTTTGTTCTCGATAGTATTTTCTAAATAATCCACCGATCTGTTCAGGATCATCTAGCAACAATTACAAACACTCGAATGACTCAGCTTGCTCGATGTGTCCCTCGCCCTTCCTCCATTGGAGCCAAGATACCTTGTTATAGATTTTATTCTAGTAAACAGACGAAAAATCATCAAGTTAAAGCCAAAGAACCTACGAAAGAGCAGCGGCCACAGGCAATGAAAAAAGCATAGATAAAAAAAAAGACACGAAACAAATTCCAGCGAGACTCGCTGTAGACAAACCACTCACATGCCCTTCGGTGACTCTAGACGCATAACCAAACACAGGCTAGACCAAGAGAATTTTATTCCATCTTTAAGAATGTTCGTCACCCTCTACCCTTCTAAAGACACAATTTCCAAATCAAGGCTAGTGCCAAATGCATACCTCACTCACCCGCCACGTCAGCTTTTTCCTCACTCTCACCCCACTCTCACCCCACTCTCACTCAATGCACGGGCTATAGTGCCATCTCTCACTTCTCTCTCCTCCACATCAGCTTTTCTCTCTCCTCGACATCAGCATTTCTTTTTCAGATTACAACATTAAAAATAATGCAAGGAAATTATTTTATTGAACTAAAATTGTTACCGATTACATCATAAAAAGAAATTACATAAAAATTTGAAAAGATTACATAAAAATTTGAAAAAATTACATAATCTAGGCATTATGAGCCCACACATGCTCAATCAAATCATGCTGGAGCTGTGTATACATCGGTGAGTCCCTCATTTCGTTGTCCATCTGAATCCTGGCTGCTAGGCTTGGTGGTGCATGGTGGTGTATTGCAGGGCCGACATTGGACTCAACGGTCTCATAGGTGTTCTCCAAATTTGTACCACGCTCATCGTCGATGATCATGTTGTGCAGAATGACACATGCACGCATGATCAACCCAAGAGTACGCCTCGAGTAGGAGCGTCCCGGAACTGCTAGAATGTTGAACCTAGCCTTCAGCACTCCAAAGGCACACTCGACATCTTTGCGCCAAGCTGATTGAGCAGCAGTGAACACTCGCTGCTTTTCACTTTGTGGAAGAGTAACACCTTTCATGAACACCGGCCAGGAGGGGTAGATGCCGTCGGCAAGGTAGTAACCATAGTTGTACTCGTGTCCATTCACCGTGAAGTTCACTACGGGTGCTTCTCCCCTAAGCACATCAGTGAACAACGGCGACTGGTTGAGTACATTGAGGTCGTTGTTGGACCCGGCCACTCCAAAAAAGGCATGCCAGATCCAACGATCATACGACGCAACGGCTTCTAAGATTATGGTAGGGTGTTTGATGTCTCCCCTTGTGAATTGACCAGCATAAGCCACTGGGCAGTTCCTCCACTGCCAATGCATGCAATCGATGCTCCCTAACATGCCCGGAAAGCCACGCTCCTCGGCTTTCGCTAACAGACGCTGAGTATCCTCGACAGTTGGTCGACGGCAAAACGTCTCCCCGTAACAGGCAATGATGCCTTCACAGAATCTATCTAGACAATCTGATGAAGTTTGTCTAGCTAACTTAAGCCACTCATCTATTGTATCTGCAGAGGCTCCATAAGCTAACAGACGCAAAGCCGCAGTACACTTTTGTAGGGGAGAATGACCAGGACGGTTGAGAGCATCAACTCTTTGGGTGAAATACGGAGAGTATTCACCCAATCTATCCACAATGCGCAGAAAAAGGGATCGCCTCATCCGATACCTTCGCCGAAAGAAGCTCGGAGGATAGTTGCAGTCGTCGGCGAAGTAGTCCTCGAAGAGCCGATCGCTTGCACCCAGACGATCACGTCTGATGAACTCTCGGCGGCGTCGCGGCCGTCTCTTGGCTCCTCCTCCTCGTTCAGCATCTCCTCCTCATACTCCGCCTGGAATGCATCGATCAGATCACCCTCTATTCCGTCGCTCGAACTGCTGCTGGACGAAGACATGGCGTTGGAGTGGAAATGGAGAGTGGAGGAGAAGAAATGGGTGTGGAGTGAGTGAAACCATATGGGGGTATTTATAGGGGGTGGGGATGAATTTTTGGGTTTTTTTTCGGATTTTTGAACCAGCAATGGCGACCAATGACCAATCAGAACGCGCCACCTCGCCCTTCCTCTCGCCCCCGCCTCTCGCCCTCCGCTGCACGCGCCGCCTCATTGCCGCTCGTTTCCGCTTCAGCGCTAAGGGTAGTCGGGATGGGCATGTGGCGATACCGGGCCAGGCGCGCCTCAGCGCCCCGCGGCAGCCCTCCCGCCGACTCCCGCCCGCCTCCCCGCCCCCCACCCGGGCGATACCGCCCCACGGCCCCATTGGCATCCAGCCTAACTCAGAAATAGAACAAAATCTGAAGCCCTTTCCATTGAACAAGAATTTGGGATCCACCCGTGCCCGTAGCTCTAAGACACGAGGCAAGGCCAGCTTTTGTTCTCGATAGTTAATTAAGTCGGATTCGGTCCATAAATAAACTATATAAGAATATTTTTCATAGCGCACGTGTACTCAAGTGTCCAAGTAAATTAGTATCTGATGATTACCCCCCAAGAGTACACGTGATCGTACCATCGATTTGATGTACTATTGGGATGCAGATATATGTGGACTGTGTACACTACTGTATTAAGAAGCCAATGTCGATATATTCCTGGTCGATCCTTGGTAGCTAGCTGGGAGGCAAACGTGCTAGCTGGCGTAAGCTACACAGCCGGCCGGTGATGCCACTACGTCGGACGCAACCGCAGAGCAAACAATACTCATGCACTTTTATAATGGCATTAGCTGGCTTTTTAATGAATAATTAAATGATACAATTGGCATAGGAACGCTGGAAATTTCATCTTACAGTCAACGATACATACCAAAAACACAACAAGAAACACCGCTTGAGAAACAAAGTCAGTCCATCTCAGAACTTGGAGAAGGCAAGTCGTGGAAAGCAGGCGTACCCACCCGAGGAAAGATCAAGTCTTTTTGTTAGTTCTGAACAGCCTTCATTGTCGTGGTCATCCGCCTCCACCTTCGGCGACACTCCGCTTTCTCGCCCCTCGGCTAGATGTAATACCATATCGAGAGGTAAAGCAACTCAACCTAGGAGGATTTAAGCGAACACACAACACGAGATGCCAAGGACAAGAACATCAAGCAGGACCATCTCTTCACACAGGGACAGAGTTGCATAGGATGCCACTAGAGTCATAGCCTCATTCTCACGAGTGGGGTCATCCCCTGCGGATTAACACAAGCTAATACTAGTTAGTGACAGATTTGCATTGGAGTCAGTTGACACCACTAGCTTAAAGGCGGCTTCTGTCACTGTCTTCACAATGAGTGCTTCTTGCCAAAACATGGCCATCTGCAGTTTTTCGCTTTTTTTTGAGCTGACACAAGAGGCGGCTTGGTTCCAGTTTTTTTTCGAGATCAACTTTAAAATGAGATGTCTTGAAACCTTGTTCAAATTATAAACTATTTTCATTTTGAAGACTATCGCCGGGATCATCAAATTAGATACCATGTTGATAGGTTTCAAGAAAACTTTTTGTGTACTTGCAAAACTATTAAAAGGTACTTGGGTGTACTTGGCGCTATATGTAGTTTACTTCGGGTTCCTTAGAGTACATTGTATCTTGTTTTCAGCACACTTGTACTTTAGCTGTCTGTTTCACTGCGGGTGTAATGGTGTATTCCGGCTTTAACACACTTGTACTTCGGTTCTATCACACTTGTACTCCGGTTTCACTATTTGTAAGTTGAGTGATCATACATTGAACAGACCAGATATGTAAATTACGCTTTGTTTATAAACAATGTAAACATCATGCAAAAATCAATTACAAACCGAAACTGTGAGACTAGTTACCTCTAACGAAAATAATTTGATGTCCATGGTGGTAGATGCCATCAGAGGTATAGATGCACACTGCTAGATTAATACGCATGGCCTAGCTACCACAGCCACATGTCAGCACTCCATCACACTGTACGCTAGCTGTAGCATAGGCGCATAGAGCTACCTTTATCAATTTGCAGCCCGAACGGCTCCGACGGCCACAAATGCATACACGTGCCGATTTAAGTCCAATAGGCTAAGCCGTTGCTGATTTTCTAGTCTGCCCAGCCCTTGGTTTAATGCTCATCTACAGAGCATTTACATTCCATGGGCAGCACATTCCATGGGATATACTGTAGGTATACCATCACATGGTCCATTCCCAGTTCGGGTGTCCGATGCAGGTGACGGTATATGGCCCACCGGCAGCCCATTGTTGCTGATCAAGATGGAAGATGTCCAACCCAGGAACAAGGAGCCGGATCCCAACCGACCTATGAGGTAGCCGGATCCGAACCGCCCTACGAAGGTAGCCGGATCCGAACCGCCCTACGAAGGTAGCCGGATCCGAACCGCCCTACAGAGGTACCCGGATCCGAACCGACCTACAGAGGTACCCGGATCCGAAGAGGTCTATGCCAGGAGTCAGATCCGTGAAGGCCCATGAAGGAAGCCGGATCCATGACGACAAGTTAGGAATAGGTGGATCCTTGACGTACACGGCAATGTAATATTCCGTAGTTAGGCAACTTGTATTCCGGGTAGGACTCTCCGTAGAAACCCTAGATCCGGGCGCCTATATAAGCCGGATCCCGGGAGCCCTGAGGGGAGATCTCGAGAAACGAGACAACCACAACCATTGTAACAACGCGCAAGCGCCCAGATAATTCCAGACAAGCAGCAGTAGGCCCTGTCATCGTGCAGGTGTTCCGAAGCTGGGTAACTCGCGTACTACCATCCCGAGGACACTCCGCCCTATGGCCCCTACTTCTTTTCCCCCTCGTGAGGATCCCTCCTCCGAGGTACCGTCTACTAAGCAACGACAGTTGGCGCCCACCGTGGGGCCTGAGGCGTCTGGAGGCCGGAACCGGGAGGGTTCCGCCATGGGAAGCTACGACGACACGATCGCTGTGGGGCGTGTTCTTTACGCCGGAAACTTTCCGATCGTCCCTCCGGACGAGTGCTGGATTCCGGCTAGGACCGACCCCGTCAAGCTCTCCATCGTCCCAATCGGCGGCATCCACATCTTCATCGGCGAAACCGTCGATTCCGACGGAAACGCTCTGGTAAGTAACGCTGACGCGACCGCCGCCGAGCTGGACGCAGTCGCGAAGATCCGATCTGAGTCGCAGGAGCTTCCTAGGGAAGATTCCGCCTTAGATCTGAAAAATTCAAATCCTGGTTTTGGTAGTCGGATCCGCACCTATATTTTTGTACGGATCCGCGCCTACGTTTTTGATAGTCGGATCCGCACCTATATTTTGGTGATCCGCGTTTCACATTTTTGGTAGTTGATCTGCACCTATATTTTTGGTTGCCGGATCCGCGCCTACTTTTTAGTAGTCGGATTCGCACCATTATTTTTGCAATGGATTCGCACATATATTTTGGTAACCGGATACGCACCTAATTATTGGTAGTCGGATCCGTACCTTTATTTTGGTGATCGAATTCTAGTCGCTGTGAATCTATCACGACCAGCTCGATGGAAAGCAAAGCAAAAACCAAGGCTAGACATACGCAGATGATCAAGGCAGTATGATCATACAATCATTTGCCTAAACATGCTTGGTCAACTATTGGCTTCACTTTCCGTCCTTGGTGAGATGGTCGAGATGGAACCAAGTGAAGCACATCCCCCGGAAGCAATAAGGACGCTGCGTGCTGGATCCATACCAAAATTTTGGTAGGTGGATCCGCACCTAAATTTTTGGAAGTCGGATCCACACCTAAATTTTGGTAGGTGGATCCGCACCGACAGGACCACTGCGACAATCAATCTCGCACCGGCTCGACGGAACGCCGAAGAAAAACCGCCACGACCGACGTTGACTCCGCTCCAAACAGCTAAGTCCCTATTTATATTTAATATTTTAAAATTTTATGATCATGAGATTAAGATTGGTTCACTCATATCCTGAGTCTTTTACCGCTTTCGCTGTTGGTCATATCTTTTCCACGATTTGCCTCGCGCTCGTGAAGAACTTTGTACTGTTTTTGCCGCCTAAGGCTCCAGTACGACAAAATTTCCGCCTTCGGGCGTTAGCTTGAGTTTTCTGGCCTACACGTTTTCTGTTGTTTATATGTGGATTCCTTAGTAGTGACATTTCGGTACTTAAAACCGGCCTCTGTTTCTGAGGTTCTTGATTGTTTCGCTATTAAGCGCTATCGCCTCAGCAGATGTTCTGTGTTTAAAGTTTGCCGTCTCGCGAAAAGTCAAGCATATAAACCAGAAGAACGGATAAACCAGATCTTGCTTAAAACATATAAATTGCATTAACTGTTCAAGATAGTCGAGTTGTTTTCGCCTTGACAGTTTTATGTTGTTCAACCGCTGCATAGTTTCAGCTTCAAAACATTTGTTCAAAGGCCGTTTTTATTCCGCCTTACATTTGTTCGTTGAACATGATCAAAGAAACAATTTAATACAAATGTGTTTTTGTGTTTATATATCAGGTACATGATGCTTGGACCTTCAACAGTCCTCGAACTAAGGTGTTTTCAAGCAGACCTAGCAATCGCGAGAAGCCCAGGGGAAGCTAGCCGGATCCATATGAGATAAGGTTAGGCGGATCCGTAGCATGCACAGCTGGAAAAGCAACTTGAGTCTTGATTCCGCTATGCTTAGCCGGAACCAACCCTCGGGGGCTGCGATTTTGATCTTAAGTGAAAAGTGTGTTTCCTTTCGAGTATTAGTGCTGGAAATTTCCGCCTAGATGCTTGGGATTTACACTATTCCTTAGTCACATATAAAGATAAAGCTACTCTAAGAGCTCCAAGCCGGATTTTCAAGTAAATTCACCTTGGCGCTCGGGGGCTACATCGATGAAGTTCTCTTTGGAGCAACTAACCGAAAAATTTCCACCTTGACGCTTGGGGGCTAAGTTTCTGAGCATCGAGTCTCCTTGGAGCAAGCCGACTCAACGCTCGGGGGCTACATATGGTTATGTCAAGAAAAATTTCAAAGATGGCGAAAATCTGGCTAACTAGTCGGATCCGCACCTAATTTTTTGGTAGCCGGATCCGCACCTAATTTTTGGTAGCCGGATCCGTACCTATATATTTGGTAGCCGGATCCGCAACTATTTTTTGGTAGCCGGATCCGCACCTAATTTTTGGTAGTCGGATCCGCACCTCAATTTTTGGTAGCCGGATCCGCACCTAATTTTTTGTTAGTCGGATCCGCACCTATATTTTGGGTAGTCGGATCCACACCCATATTTTGGCTAGTCAGATCCGAACCTACATTTGGCTAGTCGGATCCATACCGAAGATTACGTTGGATGGTGTCTTCGAAGAATCTGACCATTGGATCATGAAGTTTCCGACCAATACTTGGTTGGAGATACGAAGTTTGGAGTCCTTCAAGATTCTCTATTATTCGTTCCAACCAAAGGATGAAGATACATGCGCAAGCTGAGCTGGATGGAAGAACGGTGAATCTTGGAGAACTCCGGGGGCTACTGTTGTGGATATACTTCATAGGTATACCATCGACATGGTCCGATTCCGGCAAGCCCGGGTGGCCCACAGATGGTGGTGATGGCATATGGCCCACCGGGCAGCCCAGTTGTTGTTGATCAAGATGGAAGATGTCCAACCCAGGAACAAGGAGTCGGATCCCAACCGACCTATGAGGTAGCCGGATCCGAACCGCCCTACGAAGGTAGCCGGATCCGAACCGCCCTACGAAGGTAGCCGGATCCGAACCGCCCTACAGAGGTACCCGGATCCGAACCGACCTACAGAGGTACCCGGATCCGAAGAGGTCTATGCCAGGAGTCAGATCCGTGAAGGCCCATGAAGGAAGCCGGATCCATGACGACAAGTTAGGAATAGGTGGATCCTTGACGTACACGGCAATGTAATATTCCGTAGTTAGGCAACTTGTATTCCGGGTAGGACTCTCCGTAGAAACCCTAGATCCGGGCGCCTATATAAGCCGGATCCCGGGAGCCCTGAGGGGAGATCTCGAGCTAGAAACGAGACAACCACAACCATTGTAACAACGCGCACGCAGCGCCCAGATAATTCCAGACAAGCAGCAAAGAGGCTCGCCAATGCGTGTTCCGAGCCGGGCAATCACAGACACCGTCCGAGACACCCCGCCCCTATGGCTCCTACTTCTTTTTCCGCTCGCAGGATCCCCTCCGAGGTACCGCTCTACTAAGCAAACGACAACGTCAACCACACAGGTCGTAAGCCAGCCAACGCGTCTGGCTCCCTGACCCAACCCCCCTCAGCTTCGTCCATCGTAAGCCATGGAGCCAGCCAGTTCGGTGGCAGCCGCACAGGCAGTGCTGCAAACCGAAGGGAGGCATCGAGTGGCGCATCGGCCAGGAGCCTGCGATCCGGGAGGGCAATGGTCCTCGGCCACCCGCAAGGCCCCGTGCGACGAGCTGGGTGATGCCCAACCGTGCTTGATGTGTGCATGCTCAAGGCCAGCATTGTCGCTGAGGGCAAACACCATCTCAACCCACACTGATCCTTCCCCAAGTGTGGAAATCCAGGCCGCCCGCCCCGTGAGTGTGCGACTGGTTGCGAGGACAGCAGTGTAGGAGCCATCACCTCATCCTGATTCTTCTCACTCCCTCCTCAACGCGCCTGCATCTGGCATTCCTTGGTCGATCTAGACAGGGATGCTTTCCGTAGATATGGGAAGATCTGCTCAAGAGGTACACCGATGCTGGAAGTCGAGTACGCAACCAGACGTCTGAGGCAGAGAATGTTGCGTTAGCCGCAGGGGCAGCAGCAGGCGCGCTGCGAGGAGGAGGTGGAGGAGTCACAGCGCGCTGCATGACGAAGAGGTGGAGAATATGCAGACGATCACGCAGTGATCATTCGGGATTCAAGCAGAGCTGCCAAAGCAAAGCAACGCCCGCCAGCGTAAGATCGACCGCATGCTTTCTAGTCCTTTTCTGATGCACCAGGATGACCTGACCCGTCGCTTAGGAAAAGGCTCGCTCTGTTTCCCGTTAAAATGCCCTCATGTTCTTCCCCTTCGCAGCAATAGAAACGGGAAGGCAGAACTTCTGATGTATCTTTATTACGTACCAGCTAATCAATCAAACCCAGCCATATCACCCTTTTTCACTTCATTGTTTCGTTGAATGCCGAGGTTTATACGCTACGCTCATTTTCATCTTCTCCCCGCCGGCGTTCATGGAGACCTTTTTTTATTAGTTTATGTAAACGACATCACAATCATGATTTTCATTATTCTGCCAACGCTGTTAGCCACACATCGGACACATCAGGTCCTTCTGTCCAGCTGTTCATAAGGAGAATCTCCCATGTATAGGAGTCTATACACCATTTCCTATGGCTCCAGTATCGCTCTTGGCACACACAAAGAATCCAACACCACTGAACATAGGCCACCTGCCAAAGCCTACACACCTACGTCCGCGACAGCACAGCAATGCCAGGCCCCCTCTCCTCGTGACAGCACAACAATGACAGGCGTCCCTCCCTGTTGATTTCGTCCACAATATATATGGGACGAAGACCACGCCACTAACCTACCGGATGAGCTACATAGGTTCAGCACAAGCAATGCGCGTATGTTTTCCTCTACCATAAAGGTGGGGTAGTGTTAAACATTGAGGTAAATGGCTAACCAGCTGGAGATGGTGCAACCTGCTGCCTAAGTGCGTACATGGCAGGCAACAGAAGAAAGGTTTGCTTGACAGTTGGGCAAACGAAGCTGGCTTTCCTTAGATGCAATGTCGGCTACACTTAAAAAAAAACAACACATCATCAGTATTCGAGGACCCGAGCTGGGAGAGAGTAAGCAGACTCGTAGACCTTTTTTTTTTTTTTCATTTTCTTTTGGTTTTTCCAGTGTTTTCTTTTCATCTGATACCTTTGTTGTCGTTACCATTTCTTTTGTTCACAGCACTTGGATGCGACATCTGGATATGGGCTGATCGCTGCTAACCGCTCTAAGAGATGTTTTTGACGAGAATCAACTCTGATGACTGAGGGCCACACTACTAGGATCAACATCCGGAGGCAGAGAGTAGCACACTAGCTGACTTAAAGGCCCCACACGCCCCAAGGAGCAGGATCCATAATGTTGCCCCTCAGCTTTTTGAACATTTTCTGTTTTTCGTTGTGTGTTACTACATCAAGTATCACCAATAATAAAAGTTTGATCACTTTCACTATTCAGAAGTAAATTTTATGTATGCTACTACATCAAGTATCACCACAACAATTCGATATAACTTAACAAAACATATTATAAATAGCTGGCCAAACTTAAAGCATTACATCAGTGACAGAGCAGAAACCCAAACACTTAGCAGCCTGAAGATTTATGGTTTTGTACACAAAACGTGAAACGATGTAGCAACAATGTATCAAACGTGAAGGGCCATAGCTTCAAACCTAAGGACCGATGGAAGGTTGTATCATTCCATCACTTACGGACCAGACTAAGAGGCATCAGGCATTTGGGTGGCGAGTAGATGTCGATATTCAGAACTTTCATCTTGTTGTCATCCAGGTTAACCACAGTGGTAAAACTCATGTTTCTTGGTGCACTGCGCCATGTCAAATGGTCCATAGCGATTTCACCAGTCTTGCAATCAACAACCTTAGCTGCCAAGACGGAGAACACCCCTGTTGAGTTCCTGTATTTGGCCAAAAAATGCAAATCAAGATAGAACCCCGTTAGCATAAAACATTTTTTGAAGTAGGCTTGAATTAAAGACAAAGCACGGCAATACCTAGGGCAGCTGCTGCCAACATCAGTGTGAATAACCCCAGTCCAGTCCAGGGAGCATCTCTGATGGCAAGGGTGACATGCATAATAAGCTTCTGGAACAATGGCTCCTACGTGTGTTCCTGTGCTTGTTCTTCACTTCTTGGACAGTCATCCCGCGAGCCAAGCGGATCGATCAGGGTAAGAATTTTCGGCTGTTAAAACCCCAAGCATAGCAAGCCCAACCATCGCTGCAGGAAATTAGAGGTTAGCTTAAAAACAATAGCATGGGCATTAAACATCCCTTTTATGTTTCTCGAAATCAGAAATACATTGCTGCACAACACCCTCCACAAAAGCACGGATGTTGAACTCGATTGTTGAATAGGCCAACATGTCCACCAAAGCCACGTCAGACTGAATCCTAGACAAAACACGAAGCTGCACAGAAAAAGAAGTAAGTACGCCATTTTTTCCCAACCTTCAGGAATAAGCAGACAGTTTTTGCTACAGGGGATGTGTTTATGGCCATCATACCACGAAAGGGCTGGCAAGAAAACAGCGAGGAGCTTCAATGAGGCACAAGCGAACTTACAAGCCTCAACCCTGTTCATCACACGTGATGCAGCATCGCAGAAAGCTTCACGATATCAGCTTCCCCAGAAACAATCATTTTGAGAGCTATCCTGCTAGATACACACAAATAGAGGCCTTGCAGCCCCACCCAGGACCTGAACAATTAATTGCGCATGCCGAATAGAGTGTTAAACAAGGTCGGCGTTTTCTATTTTCTGCATAGGAGCATGGCAAGACAGCAACCTGGTCAAGGAGGACGATTGTTGGTGACCTGCTGATTGCCAAGCAAGGCAGCAAGCTTTGTTGGCCTTGCGCGTTAGCCGGCTTCATGGCTGGAAGCTTGCGTCGGCTCCTTAGGAGCCTTCCTCTTACCAGAGGACGAAGAACGAGGGTGCGGTGTTAAACATGGAGCATCTGAAAACCAAGAGCAACTAGCCCGTTCACAGTGACACCCTGAGCATCAAGAGCAGCCAAGACAACAACTTTGAATTCTTTCATACTGCACATTCTGCTACTTGCTTTCGTTAGTGTCATTTTTCACAGGTAGTAGGCAGTAGGAGAGCAAAGCATTCTTTTTCATCCAATTTATTAAGCGTTGTTCAGCTAGCGCAAAATGTGTTTTTTTCAAATTGTTATTGGCCATTTGATGGAAGTAGACATCTGGAGCAAGACGGAGAGCAGCCAAGTAGTCTTGAGTGCTCGGCTCGCGTTGGGGAGGCATGTTCTTCATAAAACTGATAGATCAACCACATCACTTAAGAATCTTGAGCAAGGCAATCTCATGCATATCCATGGCATCTGGTGATTTTTGAGTATCTCACTGCCTCCTTAATCACAGCCATGATGGACTCCAGACCAAGCAGAAAACCTGCTACAAAAAACGAAAAAACAAGCTGCACAGATTGATGCGCAGCATATTAGGATGAGCAGGTATGGGAGTATCTAACATTTGAAGCACCAGCAGCATCATTGTGTCGCGATCAGAAGAGCTAGCAACAGCAACCGGTGCACCATCCTAGAGAAAGAAACATGGTGGCTGATTCAGAGAAACAGGTGAAACAACGAGCCACACGAAACACCAATAACAGAGAAAGGCAGGCCCGGGGAACGGAGAAACATGCAACAAGGGCGTTAGTGCCGCCAGAACTTGGTCGGATTATGACTCAATGAGACATCAATAGAGCTAGGCATGACGCGATGGAGCAGAGGCAGACTATGAGAGCTAATGAGGAGTGTTGCTTCCCTTTCAGATAATTCATTTTTCTGCTTTCTGCCACAGGAGTGTCTAAAGTGCAAGAGAGGGGTGGGGGAGGTGAGTGATCTGGGTAACTGGCCTTCTTTTGCCTTTTGTAGATCGAAAGAGGACTCCGTGTCTTTTAGATCCAATGAAAGATTCTCACAGCGAGACAGGAAAAGCAGCCCCACATAAATCCAAAAATGCAACACTAAGCTAACCAAGAAACAAACACAGTAGTGCAGCAAGAGACACCAGTTAGATAAGACAATAAGAAAATCACCTGGAACTCGTTGCGAGGGCATGGCTGCTATCTTCCGCAGGAACCCACGTCAAAGTAGGAACATTCTTCATGTAAACGGAGTCGGGGAATCTAAGCGAAGATACGAACCAGGCAGGCACCGGTGGTAGAGAAAATACCTGAAGGCCCCTTCCGCATAGCCGTGTCCACACCGCTGCAAATCCGTGGAGGAAGCCCATACGAAAAGACTCCCGTCCTCAGTGCCATCAATGGCAGGCTCCTGAGATTTTCCAACAAATTTAATGCGCATTTATGACAGCATGAATGTTTTGGCAAGAGTGCAGCAGGTGCAGGCAATCTTCAGGGAGGGGGAGACAGAAATTTAGTATAGGTTTGGTCGAATGCATTTCTTTCTGTTACCTTAGGTATGCATGCACTGGTGCCATAAGCGCGTCGAGTGTTTTCTCCCTCTCCAAACTCCTATCGTCCAACACCGGTTTGGAAAGGTCGTAGTTGGAGGAGGGTAATGGAGCCCGCCATTGAGAAGGAGAAAGAGAAGAAACAGGACTGGGAAAAGAGAAGACAGAGATAGGAATAGTGAGATGGAATGAGAAGAAGCTGGGGGGGGGGGGGATATGCAGGAAGATAGAGGGGAAAGGCTGCACAGTTATTTTATCTGTTCCGTGCAAGAGGAAGTTCATCATACTCACATCTACCATCCTCTCTCTTTCACCACGAGACAACACGCACCCAAACAGAAACTGGACACGGTGGTGGGGAGGGGGGCAACGCTGTAGTGCTATGCTTAAGGGGAGCAGCTGGGCGGCGCCAAGGGAAAAGGCAAGACTCGTGACCCAATGACTCATCGTGAGGGGCACACGTGAGTCCCGCATCAAGAAAATATCAAAGAGAAAGAAATAAATTACGATAAGCCGTTTTTTTACCCCGTCTTTCTCGACTCCATGAACAATTATTCTGGGACTCGGCACCTTTTTTGTAAGAGGGATTGTCCACGTCCTGGGTGGTTTTGTTCGTGTGAGTGTCAAGATGCAACAGTCTTAAAATAAACATTTTGCTTTCTCTATCTTCTTACGCTGTTCCATTCCTACAGCTCGTTTCTTCCTTTTTTTTTTAAGTTTCTCATGTACAATAGAAGGGACATCCATGCAGGGTTTTTTCAAATTTGTTCTGACAGAGTAAAAACATTTTTTTGGATTTTTCTAGGTCATATGCTTTTGCCAACGGAGCAGCTATTTTTTTTGTAAAATGATCTACACCGGGATCTTTATGGCGGCCCCTCACAGCGTTTGGGCATGGCAAAACAGGGTTCACGACGGCACGCCATCGGCACCCGCCGACGACCACTGCCGCCGGAATCGTGGAGGGACCCTCCTATCATTCGAACTCCGCCTCGCACTCCTATCATTCCTAGCATTCCAACCCTAGCCGCCGCAGACGCGACGAAGACAATGCGGATGCCGCGGCGCGCTCGGCCGATTTTTAGGTCACGTAAGACGGCAGCAAGTGACGGTGTGCGACACGAAGATGGCTCTTTTGAAACCGAATGTAACCGCAGACGATCGCTTGGCGACGTCGTTGGTTTTGTTTCTACGGGCGCGCTACCCGGGAGCGAGAGGACCTTTTAAAAAAACAACCTGTCGCACTCCTATCATCATCTTCCGCGCCTCTTACCTCCCAAACATAGCTTGTACTACATAGATTTATTATTGATTAGACAGTAGTGTATATACACACATAAGCTCGAGTTATTTATTAATGGTACTGTGAGAATTGAGACTTCAGATATTTCTAGATATTCGAAATGCAAGTCATAATTTCTCCGAATTAATATCATCACAGACACATGATATTATTCTACCAGTGGCGGCACCAACAATTGAAAGAAATATTCCGGCAACAAAAGATAATTTAAGATCTGCTACATTCAATGAGGGGGAGAATTAAATGTCTTGGATTTATTGAATCCCATATAACTAAGAAGTTCATCCCCACTAACCTATTTCTCTTGACATGCAACCTATCCACCTCATCACTCTTCCACCTAGACAATCCAAGTTGCCATGTCACTAGCTTTTTTTCCTATGTATTTTATTTTTTTATTTTCAGAGCCAGATCGCTTCTCACTTTCCATAACCATTGATCTTGCTTTCTTCTGCCTCACTTCATAATTTTCCCATTCTCCATTTGAGCATTCACTCCAGCCGTGTCTCTTCCCTTTTCTCCATTTCATTCCTTTTGCTATAACTTCCCACAACAAGCACGGTAAATCGTGCATCCTGCAGCTTCCCTCCACTTCCTCTTCCAATCTCACCTATGTAGCTGCCTCTCAAATTCAGTGTTCATCGTGACTCAGTATTGCCCGACCCTATAACCATTGTGTTCTGACCTGTGACCACATACTTCTGCACACATCATGATTTTATAAGTTACTCAGTCTTTGAATCTAGCTACAAGATAATGTATCACTTCTGGACAACATTCTGAACTATATTTCATAAAAGAGAGTGCATGCAGTGAATAGAAAGTACTGAATTCAGACCCCACAGGTAGCATCGTTGGAGGCAGCTGGATGATGGCCGCTTGAATACTGAACCAGCGACTGCATCACTGCTACTACTAACAGACATGGACGCCCAAGGGGACCTTTTGGGTTTCTTGCCTTCACCAGCACAATATTGAAAGCATTTGATTTGTTTTCTGGTCTCTTGTCTGTATGCCTGGAACTTGATTTGTTTTCCCTTTTGCTTGGTTCAGGTGGAGGTCAAAAGTAATTTTCACATAAAGGATAAACAAGAAACCATTTGTTCATCTGGTATCTCTCTAATTAATGTTCTCTCTTCACTGCAGTTTGATAACTACATTGCGAGCGCAACTTCTTGGCATGGCGGCTACGCTGCTGCTGCTTGGTAATCCCCAGCCATATTAGATTTCTTCTCCAGTTTTCATCAATTCCTATGCATAGCTAAATAGGGAGAAACATATGATTATATTTCACAGGGTCCCATGATTGCAGGAGCACCTGGATGAGCGGGCAGTGCTGCTGCCAAAGTAGGTTAGTTGCAACCTCTGCTGGTGTTACCCTTTCTCAATTTATATCTGTTGGATGTGTAAATTACTAAAGCTTACACATTTCTTCTATGTGCATCTAATCCGTGCTTCTCAAGATCGAATTCAGAAAATGATTTGTGCCTGCAGAGTAGAAGAACTCCAGAGTAAACAATATTAAACAAATTTCTCATTGCATGAAGAGATTTGTGCTCCCATTG